>JAQZBX010077777.1:0-14221 GCA_029593785.1 Cabassous unicinctus
GAAATTTGTGTGTTAAACAAGTTGGATTTCTCTTAGGGAAAAAAAGTCTTTCAGCATATCCGGAAACAGGGAACAGGGACATGACGTGACCCAAGACGAGGCAGTTTTTACGTTTTCCACCACCAAGAACCCGATGGCTCTCCAGCCGATATAGATTGACCAGAAGGTCGCATATATTAACGTTAGTTATAGATTTTTCAAGGAAGTTAGAAAAATACTAGAGATACAGTAATCCCGATTCTCGAGGAAATCCGACATCTCAGATCTAGGCGCACACGAAAGTGGTAACGGGGGACGCGGTGGGCGACGAGCCGAGGCAGGCCCAGCGCCCTCCGCCGCCTGCGCCGCCAGCCAGACGAGGCCGGGGGCTCGACGCGCGAGCGGCCGCGACAAATTAGGAGCGGTCGCCAGAGAAGCAAGGCCTCGCGCCTTTCGCCAGAACCTAAGCCAGGGTTGGAAGGTGAAGCGCCCTTTCCCGTTCCCTCCTGTGCCGCCCGCGCCCTGGCTCCAAGAAAGCACCGCGGGAATCCAGTACAGCCTCGCAGCGCCGGGAGACCCCAGGCCGCGCGTAACCCCCGCGCCCGCCGCTCTGCCCTCGCCCTGCAAAGAGCCTCCTTGGCACCACGGCCTTGAGCTAAAGGGCGGCTGGAGAGCATGGGACCCCGTGCCAGGCTCTGCGCCCCCAAAGAACAGAGCAGGGACCTCCGGACGCGGCCTCCCCTGCCCCGCCGCAAGATGAGGCGGACCCGGGCAGGGTCTCCCAAATTTAGGCAGTAAGTAGGAGGCCGGTCGGAAACGGGGCGCTAAAGGTGACAGCACACAAAGCCGTGTTTATCTTTTCCTTTCTCAAGACCTTTCACACCCCCAGAAGGTGCGGGTGTGGTCAGGGGAGAGGGTCATCTGTACTAACGACCATGATGGATTTTCCTTCCTTATGATTTAGCATAAATAACAAAAATAGTATGAATCCGATTCCTGGGGAACGGATATGTCCGGATGTAATCCTTGGCCCTGACTCCCCGGGTCTAGGCCCCCTCTAGCTCAAAGTTTGTTTTGTTTTTCCAAGAAGGCGATTCGGTTATTACATTTTGGGCCGGCGTGGGTGTCCCCAGCCTCTACCTTCTACCGAGCTCTGCCGGCCTCTACCCGGCCTCCCACTCTGGTGAAGCCCTGCTAAGTGCTGGTCCTCCTCGGGCACTCGAGTCAATTAGGGTGTGAGGACAGCCAGCAGGAGCCTTGGGCGTAGGGGATTGGTAGAACTGGCCCCAAATTGCGGCTTAAGACCCACTAGCTGCGGGGCTCTTCATCCAGGAAGTGCCTCATCTGGCTTGGGAGTGAGTTGGGGCAGGGATCTCCAAAGGGTTTTTGTTACTCCAGCTATTTTATCGCCAATGCCTCATATTTCAGTTGTTTGGTGATGGAACCTATCTCCACCAGGAAACAGCCAGGAATATCCCACTGCTTGGCACCCCCCTCCTCACCAGCCTCGTGGTTGGTATGAAGTCAGCACCAGTGAATGTCAAATTTGAACTGGAATGCACCAGGCTAGAGGGCAGACCCCTTGCCCTGCCGCTCGGGTGTGTTGGCCCTTCGTGGGCCGGTACTCCCACCTTCCTCCTCACCGCAGCAAGCCCCTCAAGGGGGCAGCACTGAGGCAACTCTCAAGATGGAGCTGAGCTGGGGAACGCAGTGCAAATCCACTGGTCCCCTCTGTCCTGTTGGTCCATCCTCACTCTGGGTTTGTGATTGAAGGTCTGCGGTTTCTTTGCCCATCTCCCCCTTTGCAAAGCACCTTCGCATGCAGTGTCTCCATTCCTCTACCCGCCAGGTGTGCCAGGAAGACCGTCTCAGCTCCCTCAACAACCAGGAAACTGAAGCTCAAGGAGGGATGTGATGTGATGAAGTTCCCCAGCGCAGGGAAGCAGAGCCAGGGCGCTTCCTGGTTCTGATTCCAAGTCCAGGATAGTCCTTGACATTCCCCACCCCCCAAAATGCCCAGGAGGGTGGGATTATTCAGGGTCCTTGTGGGCAAATATAGAAGGGACTAGTTACATTTCCCCTGCTTCCCAGAGGTCCCCATCACCTTCTGTTTCTCCAGGACCTGGCTTGGCACCCAGAGGTGGAGACATTCAGTTGAATGCCACTCTCACGGTCTTCTGTGCAAGGCACATGCCAGGAGAGTGGGGGTGTCGCAAAGGTAACTCCCATGGCCTCGGACTCAGGGAAGCCAACAGAGAACATTCCCTGAAAAGCTGTCAGGAAACATCCCCACAGAAGAGGTGCCCAGAGTGCGGGCAGGGCTCGGGAAGGGCAGACCCAAGTCCCTGGGGCCAGGCATGGCACATGGCGGGCATGTCTAATAGGGCTGTGGAGCCTCAAGGCCGCCCAGGCCTTTAGAGACAATCTGGGACTGTGGGGAGAAAGCGGGTGTTTCCCTCTGCTGCTGGCAGGATGCTGAGGTGGAGGTGGCTGGGACCCGAGGCGTCTCCCCTAAGGGAAGCAGCTCCTCACCCCAAGACCTTGAAATGCTACTCTGCTGTGGCAGCAAGTCCCCAAACGCTGCCAAAGCCCACGGTTCTGGTGTCCATTTAGGCAGTGACCTCAGGCAAGCCCCTCACCAGCCTCAGTTTCTTCAGCTGCAAAGCGAGTGGGCTCCGCACGTCTCTAACCTGAGGCTCGTGCCAGGGAGGGTGGTGGGAATGGGAACCCCGCCCCCCTGAGGGTAAGCGGCCATTTCTTTCTGAAACGTGACCCCTCAGTAAGCAGTTTGATAGTCGGGTTAAGCTCGCTGCCTGGGTTCAAATCTGACCCAGTTCTGTCACTTATTAGCTGTATGATCTACCCAGTCTCTGTGCCTCGATGTCCTCTCCTCTAAAATAGATTAATAACAGTACCTACCTCATAGGGTTGTGGTGAAGGCTAACTGGGTGAAGAGAAAGATATAAAGCACTCAGCAGCATGCCTGAAGCTGAAGGTCACCACTTCTGTCCTCACACCACTGCCAAGGGCAGCCTTCCTTGGGTCCCAGCACCCCTGCCAGGAACGGCGTGGAGGTGGGCAGGATGCCTGGGCATCTCTTTGTCTCAGTCCTTTACTTATTTTCTCTTATGGAAAGAAGTTGAGTTAGTCTCTCTTTGCCCCTTTCTTTCCTTAATTCCATTCACAGACCGAGCCTGACAACTGTGTGAAAACATTTGTCCTTGGCTTTAAGAGGTGAGAGAGTAAGTATGGGGCGGGGGGGGGGGCGGGAATGTGCCCAGACGACCCCTCCCCACGATGAGGGATCCCGCCCCAGGGGCAGGCAGCTCTGTACTGCACAGGACTATAGGCATTTTCTCTACACACTCCACATACACACATGCACACACGTGTGCACAGGAAAGTCAGCTGTCCCAGGGCAGGATTTTCTTGTTTTGTTCTCTGCTATATCCCCAGTGCCTAAAACAATTCCTGGCAGAGACCAGGCATTCAACAAATAAATATTAATTGAATGAAAGGAGAAAGAAATGCCCCACTGACCAGATCTGCTTCCATAGCAAGGTCTAGTCTTAATTTACTTTCTTCATTGAGAGGGATGGTCGTGAGATTTTATGGCTAAGAAAGAAAAAATGAACATGCTGGAGTTTTCTGTCCTTAATAGTCTTCTTTCTCAGCCTCTAATTCTCTCAGTTATCCACAGGGTCCTTCTTCCAACCTCTCCCCACCCCCTACTACACACATGTCCTCCTCACGGTCTCATCTTCGGAGACACTGGGGATGCTGGTGACTTCCTGGGGCTTTGGGTGTCCTGCCTGCAAAGTGGAGCTACTGTCGCCCCACTCCTGACACCCCTCGGCTTCTGGGCGTCAGGCATGTCGTGCATGGATACGTTCACAAGGTCTCAGGCACTGGACCACACACAGCCAGCATTTTACTTCTTCACAACAAGCCCATTAGATCCATTTACAAGCCCATTTCACAGATGAGGAACAGAAGTGGCAAAGGTCATGTGATTTGTAAGGGAAAGAATCAGGCTGATTGTTCACACATTCCCCCCCATTCCTGTCCCCTAACTCCTTTTTTCGTAATGAAAGCAAGGGAATCCATGTGAAACGTGTTTGGTGGGTGGGGGGAGCATTTCAGCAACTAGCTTAAGAACAAAGCTAGAATGTTGATAGTATGGTCAAGCATGCTGAGTCTAAACCAGCCTATGTTCAAAGCCCTCCTTGATTCCTTTCTAGCTGTGAGACTGAAGGCAAGTTACTTAACCTCTTCACACCTCAGTTTTCTCATCTGTACAGGGGGCTAATAATGAGACCTACTTCCTAGGGTTGCTGGGAGGACAAAATGAGTATATACATAAGTTATAAATAATTATTTTCAGTCTACTACAGAGTAGTGTTTGCACTATTCATTTGCAAACTGCTGCTGGCTTAGATTCTCTCGCTCCACACATCTGTAAGTTGGGTACCCTTGGATGTTGGGATGAAATATAATGACTTGTCCAAGATGTCACAACGACCCAGGGAGAATCAGATTAACGCTCAGGCCAGAAGTTCATTTGAGGAAGAGGGAGGGTCTAGGGTAAACTTTTGCATGTGGTTTCCATAAAAACTCTGCCGTTTCCCTTTTTAAAAAGATGCAAATGTCTTCCCAGGCTCCTCTGATGACAGTGTGTCAGTGAGGAATCATTGGGAGCCTAAAGACTGAGAAGGTCACTGTCTCCATTTGGGGCAAGTTTCTGGTGGCCATGCTGAGATCTAGCAGGAGGGCCCAAGGATTGATTCAGTGGGTGAAACCCCAGCCACTTCAGGTCCTCAGGGGACTCAGTTGGCCAGAAAGCAGAGCTGTACGGGGGCTGACAGTCTCCCTTCTAGCATTTCTTCTTTAATTAAGGTTATAGCAATCTGCATAGAATTTCTTTGTAACAGAGCCCATTGGACCAGTCTTTCCCTGCTGGTTCTCGTTGGTGAATGAGACCTTGTATGTGATCGAACAGAGGTGAGCCCCCGAGGGCTGTTTTGAGCCAATGTTCAAAAACAAAAACAAAACTCAGAAAAACCCTTCCATCTTCGATACTTAAGTTTATGAGTGCCTGATTTTTTTTAATCCATTCATCCAGAAACTATTTCATTTATTGAAGTGCAGCAGATATAAAGATCCTGTACCTGGACTCGGGGAAGTTCCATTATGGTGTGGGAGGTAAGACAGTGCTAACCCAAGGTAGAAATAGAATGGGTGTTAAGAGCAAGTCGGACCCTCTGCTGAAGGTGTTAAGAGAGGGAGAGATGTGTAGAGAATCTGAGCAGGCTTCGTGGAGAAGGGGACAAACTTGGCCAAGTGGAGGTGGGAAGGAGTTGTATTCTTGGAGGCAGGAACTGCAGCATGAGTAGCAGCCCAAGTGTGGGAAACTTGGGGACTACACAGGGAAGAGGGGGAAGAAGGAAGAGGAGCGTGTCTGCTGGGAGCAGTCCTCCCCCTTTCTAATTTGCTACTTCTCATTTGCTGTGAATTAGGAACCAGCTATCAGGGCTATCAGAATTGTGTGTAGAACCAGAGGACAGAAACAACCGCAAAGCGAGCACCTGAGAATGAAAGGCGGGGACAGCGTGGAGGAGAAATGGTTTGGGCCACTCAAAAGAAGCCCCCTCTTTGCTCGACGGTGTCCTGGTTGGGTGAGAGACAAGCTCACCCCTGTCCCTACACACAATCCAGGAACCAGGCACAGAGCATCAACATTGGGTCCTACCCCAAGAAACAGGCACCCTTACGGCCCCTGCACTGCCACTAAATCACCCCCTCTCCCATCCCAGGCCCAGGACCTTAGCTTAGGAGTTAGAGGGGAAGTGGCCACAGCTGACTGCCCTGAGAGCTGAGCTACACGCACACACACCCCTCTAGCTCTCCAGGAGGGGCCTCAGGGCCTGGGGCGCTAAGTTCAAACCCGAGGACCCTCCGGTCAGAGTCTGAGAGGAGGCCAGGAAGAGCCAGAACAAGCGGCGCAGAAGTGGAGACCAAAGAGCGACCGACGAGAAAGAGATGAGCCGGACGCCCTTGGAAAAGGCGGGAGACCTCGCCGGGCCCGTCACAGGTCGCCCTTGCTCTCTGTGCGCACCCCCCACCCCTCCTCAGAGCCCTGGAGCTGCAGCGCGCCCCCCGGAGGCCCGGCGGGCGGCGGCCTGGTCTCCCAGCCGCTTTGCGGCACACCCCCCTCTGCCCTGCTCCTCCGGTCGCCTAGTCCCGGGCGGGGGGCGGGGCAGCGGGGTGCGGGGTGAACCCCGCCAAGGGCTCTTACCTGCGCGCGGGCGTCGGTCGGACGGAGCACGGCTTGCCGCTTGGGACTGCGGGGCTGGGGAGGCTCCCACGGGCTCGGAGCGCGCCTTCCCCCGCCCGGAGCCCCCAGACCCTTCGGTGGCCCCGAGCGGAGGCGCCGGGACCAGGGGACAGGCGCCGCGCGGGCGGGAGGAGGCGGCTCCTGCAGGGCGCGGTGGGGCGGGGCGGGGGCATCTGCCCGGGCCCGCCGGGGAGGGGACGTGGGAGCGATTATCCCGGAGAACAAAGGCGGCCGGGGAAGGCGCGGCGCCCCGGGGCCTGGCCCTGAACTTGAACTTGTACTTGACACTTTGTCCGGAAGGTGGCGAGGGAGCCCGTCTGAGCCGGGACGGGACTCGTCTGTCCACCTCGCGGCTCGGGAAGAGGGCGAGCCCGCCCTCCACCGCGACCCGAGGGGACTGGGCGTCCCCAAGTGCCCCTGGGCCCCGGCGTGCCTCAAACCGCCCTGGCCTCGAGGGTCCTAGGGACCCCGCCTCCGCTCGGAGGGCTGAGGTATCGACGAGGCTGCTGGGTCTTCGGCCCCGAGGGCTAGGCCTGGGCCCTGAAGCCCCCCTCACGCCCACCCCACCCGGGGCCGGGTCGCCGCCGTCGCTGCGCCGGGGCCCCTGGATTCTCTGCACGTCGCGTCGGCAGCCGCTATTCAGCCGCTAATTGAACGTTAATGGCAGGTGCGGATGAGGTCACCGGAGCTGGCTTTTCTCACACATTTTTCATGCAAATCCGCGAAACTCTAAACAAATTTGAATAAAAAGCTCTTTGTGCCGCGCACTCCCCAGTCCTCCCCCTCCCGCCTGGGCTCCTGGCTCCTCCCCGGGCCCCGGGGCCCAAGCCTGCTGCCCCGCGGAGTGCGGACCGCAGGGGCAGCTGGGCGCCCGGGACAGCGCCACCTGCAGGCCAGTGGTGCCTACCCCGCCGTGCCGCCAGGGGCCAAACGCGGCCGGGGCTGCGGGGGTGTGGGGGGCGTGTGGCGTGAGGGCCCGGTGTCCGGGCTCAGCCTGCCTCTGCCGGCATTTTGGCCGCACCCCACCTCCCCCGACCTGTGCCACACTGGGCAGCTTACTCGGCCTCACTCGCTGTGTAAATGAGGAAAAAAGATAGTGCTTGGTGATGCATAGGGATGTCTGAGGATGAGATGATTTAGGGCAGGAAAAAGCACTTAGATCCAGTGCCTGGATCAAAAAGGTGCTTATCATCATCCAGGGTGGAAGGGCCTTGGGCGAGCTGATGAAAGCTGGGATGAAAGCAGGATTGTGATTTTTTTTTTTTAAGATTTATTTTAATTAATTTATTCCCCCCTCGTTGTTTGCTCTTGCTGCGCTCTGTGTCTGTTCGTTGTGTGCTCTGTGTCTACTCGTCTTTTTTCAGGAGACACTGGAACGAACCCTGGGATCTCCCATGTGGGAGGGAGGAGCCCAAGTGCTTGAGCCACATCCGCTTCCCAGTGATTGTAACTTTGCACATACATGAAGAAACTTGCTAGGGGCTTTCAGGAGATTCCTGACCCCTTGATTCCATTCGGGGTTTCCAGGTTAAGAACCTCTGGGACAACTGGAGCTCAGCCCCATTGCTGCCAGCTGTGAGGCTTTGCATATTTCTTAGCCTCTCTGAGCCTCCATTTCCTAGTCTATAAAGTGGGATTAAGTCTTATGGGGTCATTGTGAGAATTAAAGAAGATGCTGGTGGAGGTTTATGGGGGGATATTGGGGACTTCCTTCAATCCAGAACCCCCACCACCCCTCTCCTGGAGGGCAGCACACATGATCCTCACCCTCAAGTTCAGGGGTAGGTCTTGGGCTGCCCTTCATTGGCTTAGCCAGAGCTGCCAGCCCTTGGGAGGCTTCTGGCTCCATCTTTCCCATCCATACCGTGGTCCCCACCGCAGCCCCAGGACACCGTCAGTTGTCTTTGCTAGTGGCTGTGCCTCACTTTCTTCACCCATATCCCCCCAGAAAAACTGACCAGAGACATAGAAGGCTTTGCAAAGAAACTTTATTGAAGTGGTGGGCTGGGGAGAGAGAGGCAGGGGGCTCACAGGACAGGAAGAGGCCCCTCCCCCAGAACATGCCCTAATCCTGCCTCAGGACCATCCAGGAAGATCCACTGGCCTTGGGAGAATCCCAGTGATTCAAGCTGCTTCCATGCAATCTCCCATTGTGTGTCTCCAGGCCTTGGCCTGCCTAGTTCCCCTACTCAGGGCAGCCTCTGGAAAGCACTGGGGCAGACCTGAGGGCATTCTCATCTTCCTACCAGGCCCCTTCAGATTTGGGACCCCAAAGAAGTAGTCTGCAGGAGAGCAGGTGATCAGCAGGCCCGGCCGGATGGGCTGCACCCTGTACCCCACCTCCCACTAGGTGGAGACCCAGTCCCTCCTCCAGTGTTCACTCAGGCTTGACTGCCAGGGCTACATCCTTGCCTCCAGGCCCCCACCTCCAGGAAGCCCATCTGAAAAAGGTATCTGCACCTGGGCAACCCCAAAGACAAAGGCCCCAATCTGTATGAGGCTCTAGAATCCCCCTGCCCAGTCCAGGGCTGGGCACACAGCAGGAGACAGATGACAGACCCCAGGAGAGGGACTATTTGAGTTGACCTTGCAGAGGAGGGGTTAATGTCATATGTGAAGGTTGGTGAGAAGGGGGTTACAGGTTTGGGGATTTTGTTTTAAGTGGTCAAACCAAAACAGGATCGTTTGGGTGAGTACAGACTTGAGAGTTAGAGACTTGGTTTGGAATCTCGGGTCTGGCACTTACCAGCTGTGCGACTTGAGAATGTAACTTAGGTTTTCTGGGTCTCCTTGTCCTCAACTGTGAAGTGGGTGAACCAACGGCACCCACAGTCCTTGACGTTAGGAGGAGTCGCTTGCTAAAGCCCAGGGCCCTCTGCACACGCTCTGATAGTGTCTTTCGTCCTCTCTCCAGCAGTCCCACAGCCGATCTGCAGTGGCCACCCAGATTTCTGAGGCCTTTCCCAGGCCCTGACGGGTGGTGCTCACCTGCCCACCCCCACCTCTGAGCCTGCAGTGGGTGGAGCCCGACCCCACACCTCCCCTCTCTGGGGGCCCGTGCTGCTCCTAGAGACACTTTCCAGGCCGTTTCCTCTTGGGGGGAAGCAGGAGGGGCTGCAGTTGGCGCTCTGTGTACTAGGCATGGCATTCAGGGTGATGTCTCTCTCTCCAGACACATGCTGCTTACGCAAATAGAGCCTTTCCCAGCCTGGCCCACTCCCCCCTCGCCCGCGCCACTCCCCCCACCCCGCCCCCAGCACAATAACACCTCCCTGCCCACTCTGGCCCACTGCCCCACGCCACCCCTGGGGCTGGCTCTAGCTTCCAAGGACTCCTCCCCCAAATAAGCAGCTTCCAAAGACAGAGGGGCAACATCCACCCTGAGGAAAACAGGGAGCTGAGCCCCCTCAACCCTTCCCACCAGGGCCCTGCCTCTGCCCATCACCTGCCCAGGGGCTCTGGCAAGCCAAGCTCTCTCTCTTTGGTGCCAGAGAAATTGGAATAATGATACTCACCCAAGCAAGATCCAGAGATACGAAGCCTGCTCCTTGGTAGGCTTTTAATTAACAATAGCAGCCATGATGATGATATGTGATTATTAGGCCCGAAAATGGCCAAAGGCAGAGGTCCCCAGTGTTTCTAGAGTGATTTTCCCTGCAACATCATCTCCATTCTCTCAGAGCTCTTTCCCCAAGTTGTTTGAGAAGTTAAGCCTATTAAAATAGCCTCTTTAAAATTTTAAATAAAAGTATTTCACAAGCATGGAAAATACACAACAGTACAGAAGAGTGCCTCCCTCCATCCCCACTCCCCAGAGGTAGCCTTCTAGTACATCCTTCCAGAAACTCTCCAGAGACAAGCATACGTATGGCTTTTAAATACCCACAAATAGATCATGCTCTATTGCCTATTCACCCACCTATAGCAGCCAGCCTTCCACACCAGCCAGTATACAGAGAGCTACATTACTTTTTACAGCTGCATAGTATTCCACAGTATGAATGGACGATAGGTTCGCTCCAGTTTCTTTACACTCTTAAAAAGAAATGCTCTGATGAACACCCTTGCACTTACGTCTTTGGAAATTTTACAAATACCACCATAGAGTGCAAATTGTTTGTGACAAAGTAAACTTGCCTTTTATATTTTGACATTGCCACATTTCAGACTTCAGTGTTGCATAGCTGATCAGGAGTGTCTTAAAACAGATGCACGATGGTGCAGAGGCATGAAGGCAGCAAGGCAGGATAGCATATGGGCCGGTATATGTCCATCCACGGAGCCTGCCGAGAACGGCACTGGACTGGCCTGTCGCCGAGGGCAGTGCCCAGTGGTTTCCTCCTGCCTAGGCCTGTGCAGGCTGGTGGCCCAGGAGTGTCCTGGGTCAGAGAAGAGTGAGGGCTGACAGGTGCTGGGAGTAGAGGGCAGGCTAGCGAGGCTGGGGCCCCACCTGAATGGTTTCCTCTGCCCTGCCCTGTCTCCTTGCGGGGAGCTTATTCAGGGGTCCTTGGAGAGGGGGTTGGGCAGGAGAAGGAGACAGAGGGTGTGCAGTCCTTACCAAAGGCACCTAGGAATGGGTAGCAGGAGGGAAAGAAGCAAGCAGGGGAGGGACTCATCCCTGGGAGGGATGGGACGTCAAGAACTCCTGACTTATGAATAGGGAGCTTGCCCTTGAACCTCACTGGGCTTCACCATTCTCAGGCACAGAACAAGGGCTGAGACACGTCTGAGCCCAGCTGCACAGGGACGGCGGTGGATCATCTCAGACACTTTGACAGCCCGGGCCTTTTCCCTGCATAGCTCAGCTCTGCCTCCTGGCTCCCCTGGCAACAGCGCAGCGGCCTGGCTCCTGGGTCCGGGCCCTGCCTGCTGTGAGCCAGAGGAGGGAGGAAGAGGAGCACCGAGGGGACGACAGCTGGGACAGGGAGGCGTTAACTCCTGGAAGGCTGGAGCGCCTGGCTCTGGCAGCCTCCCCGCGTCCCGCCCTGGGTCCTCTGGGGTGGAAACGTTGATGGTGAAGAGCAGCCACTTGCCAGAGGCCTGGCCAGAGCATCCCACAGCACCTCGGGCCTGCAACAGGCCCGCGAGGTGAAGACGCCGGAAACGGTGGAGGAGCCGCTTCGCCAACAGGCCAAAGGCGTGGGCCCCTGCGCAAAGGGTTGGGGCAGGTTCCCCCAGGTTTCCTGCCAGGTCCCAGAGGGGCAGGAAAGGGAGGGGAGCCTGCACCCTGCCCTCTGCCCGGGTCCTCCTCCATCCTGGCCCCTGGCTTCCACGGCCTCAGGACGGTGACCATGTCTTCCCTCCCGGCACGCCATTCCTCTTGTGACCGCACTTGTCCTAGGGCAGCTCGGCTCTGTATCCCAGACTGTGACCTTGGCAAGACCCACGATTCCTGTCTGTCTCCGTTTTCAGAAAAGCTGAAAAGAGGCTGTCCTGTCACGCTTCCCAGGGCCATCTAAAGATAAGAGGAAGAATGCGTGAGCAGCAGCTCTGCACTCTGGGGAGGGCGGTGGCCTATAAATCTCATTCAGGTATTATTAGGGCTGGAAGCAGGTACTTCTGCTCCCTGGAGATGGAAGGGGGTATGCTGGGGGAGGAGTGTGCCCAAGGCTGTCTCAGAACCTCCAGGGCAGGGCAGAACCCCAACACAAGAGGTGAGGAAACACAGTGGTTTATGTCTGGGGCCTCTGGGGCCTCTGGGTTCAGGTAGTACTAGCCGGTGCCAGTGAGATCATATAAATTCAAGGCACTTTACCTGGATTATTTCTATGACTTACTGCAACTTTAAGAGAAAGGAGTCGTCGTCCTCATTTTAGAAACACAGAAACTGAGGCTCAGAGAGGTTAAGGACCTGACCGTGGCCTGCACTTGTGTCAGCTGTATGGGTGGCTGACGGCGGGTGTGGGGAGAGGGGCCAGGCACCAAGAAATAGCACTTCCCCCATGAGATGGCTTTTCAGGGCTTGGAGCTTTTGAGTCTAAAGGCCTTGGCCCAGGGAAGGACGACACCCAAGGAGAAGATGGCAAACCTGAGGGCCACCTGGCAGCGAACAGAGCCACTGGGGCAAACGGCCATGGAAGAGAAGGCAGCCAGAGCTGGGGTTGGGGCAGACTGAGCTAAGACTTATGCTCTCCGGCCAAGTCTTGCTCCAGAGTAGGTCACTTGCCAGCAGCAAACTGGGTTTTCGTTTTTGTGGCCAGACCAACTCCGGGTGATGGAGCCTCCTTGCATCCCAGAGCAGCTTGCAGGGGACAAAACTAGTTGGGTTTCCTGCGAGCCCGGCGGAGGAGGGGGTAGGTTCACTGGCAGGTGACGAAGGAGAAAAATCTGGAGGAACGCTCTGATTTCAAAATGGCAGAGCTAAGAGGGACCTCGGGCACCAGCTCAGCCATGCTCCCTTTCCAGGTCCAGAGAAGGGGGTGGCTGCCCAAGACCACTCAACAAGGCAGGGCTGGAGTCAGGTCCCCGATGCCCAGCTAGGTGGGGTGGCTCCCTCCCATGCCCTTTGCCAGGCTACCTTGGGCCCTCGGGGGCAGGGCCTTCACCCAGCAAGACAAAAAAAGGTCAGGAAGAAGCCACTGTCGGCACAGGGCACCGTGTGTATCGAGGGATGTCCAGCGGTGGTCTCTGGAAGCGCAGCCTTGAGGCCAGCAGCCTTGCTCACTGGCACACTGCATGCCCACACGCGTATCCGTGGCCACACAGTGGGAACCACGCACTCATCTGGCTGATGGAGAAACAGAGGCATGATGTGGTGGAGCAGAGAGGGGATGGGCCCCTGATTCTGAGAGGAGATAGGAAGGAGGGGCAGCTCCAGGGCACGTGGGGAGGGGAGAGCCCCCAGGAGAGGCTCACCCCACAGAGCCTAGTGGCTGAGCTGCAGCTGGGCGGGAGCTGGCCCTGGAGGACCTCAGCACCTTGCCCTCTGCTGCCAGGTCCTCTGCCAGGTCGGGCAGAGGGGCCCATGCCAGGCAGACCTGACCTGCTCCAGATGCAAAGGAGATCCCGGCCTCCCGTGGTCTTGCCAGGAACTGCCCTCAAGGGAAGCCTGTGTGCTTGTTGATGAACAGACATGTGATGGAGCAGAAAGACACAAAGACAAATGAACTTATTTCCACCCAGCTGTGCCTCCTCTCTGGCTGATGGTTGGGGCCAACAGCCATTCTGCCTGGTCGGTGTCCAGGCTGGACCAGTGTTTAAACAGTCAAAGTATCACCCCGGTCCCCACTCCCAAACGACAGCCATATTAAGTGACCTTAAGAAGTTCAGCTCCTTCCTACCTAAGGAGAAGAGAGAAGGAAAATTAACCCTTTTTTAGTGCCTCCTCCGGGTCCGGTACTCCTCCCAGTACTCCGTGGGCAGGGGTTATTATTCCCCTTTACAGATGAGAGTTTAGAGGCTCCACGACATGCAGGCCCTACTGCCACGCGATGCCAATGCAGAAGCTGCTCTGGGCCTCGGCCCACAGCTCCTCCTCCTCCTCTGCCCCCCCTGCCCAGCCAAGACCACCCCATCCTGGTGTGCTAGAAGCCTCGGGGCCACCGGGGCTTGCTCTCAGCACCCCCGCCTCAGTAGCCGACCTCCCCAGGTTCTCAGGGCCCTGCCCAGCACACTTACTCACCCCCCGGCCAGCCCCGTGGGCATTTCCCCAGCTGCCCAGGGGAATGAGAACCTGCAACTCACAGGAGGGCTGCTTCTAACTGGGACTGGCAGCCAGAGGACTGGCGGGTGGGCATGGGGGCTACTAATCAATAAAACCCCAGCCAGGCAGAAAGGGCCGGAGAGCCTCAATCTTGGGAACCTTCCTTCTGACAAACAAAGAGCAAGGTGGCGCCCCAGCACTCTACCAGGGGCCCCCACGCCAGGCCCAGGCCAGCCGGGCCGCCTCAGGCCCAGAGCCGCGTCTGG
>JAQZBX010077778.1:0-14228 GCA_029593785.1 Cabassous unicinctus
ATATATATATATATATATATTTATGAACTTAACCTGAGTGCTCCAAGATACGTGACGCATACACTGGAAAAACTGAAGGGAGAAATAGATGTCTCTACAATAATAGTCAGAGACTTCAATATACCACTCTCAGTATTGGATAGAACATCTGGACAGAGGATAAATAAAGAAACAGAGAGCTTGAATAATATGAAAATGAACTAGACCTAACAGACATTTATAGAGCATTGTACCCCAAAACAGCAAGATATGCATTCTTTTCAAGTGCTCGTGGATCCTTCTCCAGGATAGACAATATGCTGGGTCACAAGACATGTCTCAATAAATTTAAAAAGATTGAAATTATACAAAGCACTTTCTCTGATCATAACAGAATGAAGCTGGAAATCATTAATGGAGGGAAAAAGGGAAAATTCATTAATATATGGAGATTAAAAACACACTCTTAAATAATCAGTGGGTCAAAGAAGAAATTGCAAGAGAATTCAAAAAATATCTTGAGATGAATAAAAATGAGAACACAACATATCAAAACCTATGGAACACCAAAAGGCAGTGCTGAGAGGGAAATTTATAGCCATCAGTGCTTAAATTGAAAAAGAAAGAGTTAAAATTGAAGATCTAACTGCACACCTGAAGGAACTAGAAAAAGAACAGCAAACTAATCCCAAATCATTCCAAAGGAAAGAAATAGTAAAGATTAGAGCAGAAATAAATGAACTCAAGAACAAAAAAACAATATAGAGATTCAACAAAACCAAAAGTTGGTTTTTTGAGAAGATCAACAACACTGACAAACCCTTAGCTAGACTGGCAAAGAAAATAGGAGAGAAGATGCAAATAAGAAAATCAGAATGAGATGGAGGCTATTACCACTGACTCTACAGAAATAAGAGAGACCATAAGAGGATACTGTGAACAACTATACACCAAAATCTAGACAATGTAGATGATATGGACAAATTCCTGGAAACAGACAGCCTACTCTGACCGTAGAAGAAATAGAAGACCTCAACAAACCAAACACAAGTAAAGAGATTGAAACAGTGAACAAAAACCTCCCTAAGATTATAAGTCCAGGACCAGATGGCTTCACAGGTGAATTCTACCAATCATTCAAAGATGATCTAATACCAATCTTGCTCAAGCTCTTTCAAAAAATTGAACAGGAAAGAACACTACAAACTCATTCTTTGAAGCCAACATCACCCTGATACCAACCCAGATAAAGATACTACAAAAAAGAAAATTACAGACTAATATCTCTAATGAATATAGATGCAAAAAATCCTCAACAAAATACTTGCAAGCCAAATCCAAAAGCACATTAAAAGAATTATACACCACGATCCAGTAGGTTTTATCCCAGGTGTGCAAGGGTAGTTCAACACAAAAAATCAATTACTGCAATAAATCACATAAATAAATTGAAGACAAAAAAATCACATGATCGTCTCAATTGATGCAGAGAAGGCATTTGACAAAAATACAGCATCCTTTCTTGGTAAAATAAATAAATAAATACAAAAGACTCCAAAAGATAGGAATAGAAGGAAGTTCTCTCAACATGATAAAGTATGTATATGAAAAACCCACAGCTAGCTTGTACTCAATGGTGAAATACTGAAAACCTTCCTGCTGAGATCAGAAATAAGACAAAGATGACCATCGTCACTACTGTTATTCAATATTGTGCTAGAAGTTCTAGCTAGAGCAATTAGATTAGATAAAGAAATGAAAGTCACCCAAATAGGAAAGGAAAAAGAAAAACTTTCACTATTCAGTGATGATATGATCCTATATCTAGAAAATCCTGAAAATCCACAACAAAGCTACTAGAATAGAGGAGTTCAGCAAAGTGGTGGTATACAAGATTATACAAAAATCAGTAGCACTTCTATACTCTACTAATGAGCAATCTGAGGAGGAAATAAGAAAAAAAAATCCATTTATAATAGTGACTAAAGAATCAAATATTTAGGAATAAACTTAACCAAGCATAAAAGGCCTGTATTCAGAAAACTACAAAACATTGCTAAAAGAAACTGAAGAAAACTTAAATATATGGAAGGACATTCCATGTTCATGAACTGATAAACAGTGGTGTATATACATAATGGAATATTATGCAGCTGTAAGAAGAAATAAAGTCGTAAAGCATATGACAACATGGATGAACCTGGAGGACATTATGTTGAGTGAAGCAAGCCAGACACAAAAGGACAAATACTGTACGATTGTACTATTATGAACTAAATATGTATAAACTCATGGAGTTAATAACTAGAATATTAGTCACCAGAAAATAGAATGAGGTTAGAGAATGTAAAGCTGATGATTAATCTGTGCAGAATTGGTAAACAGTTGTTTGTAAATCTTTGGAAATGCATAGAAATGATGAAAACACATCATAGTGTTTGTAACTAGCAGTGCTATTGTATGGGTGTGACAGTGGTTGAAAGGGAAAGTCTAAGGGCATGTATATTGTTAGAAGGAAAGCTAAAAACTGTAACATGGGACTCTATCAGATAGTAAAATCTCATGTAAAACACAAATATGGGTGATATTGCATATATAAGACTGATTTTACAAAATATAAACACAAATAAACTAGAGAGACAGAAACAGAACAGCAGCTGTGTGCAGCAGAGGAAGCATAGAGAGATTGAGAGGTGAGGAGTTGTGTTTTTTTGGGGTTTTTTTTGGTTTGTTTTTTGTTTATTATTATTATTGTAATAATGAAAATGCTCTAAAAATGATTGAAGTGATGAATGCGTAACTATATGATTATACCAAATACTATTGATTGTACACTTTGGATGAAATGTATGCTTTATAATATGTATCAATAAAATTGATTTGTTAAAAAAACATTTAGAAATCAGGATATTACCAATAAAACTGTGGATTCTAAAAAAAAGAAGTAAAAGGAGAGAGATCAAGAAATTTTTAAAATGTGGTAAAATGCTAACAATAACGAATATAGCTGAAGGACATACATGTGTTCATTTTACTATACTTTCCATTTTTCAGTATGCTTGAACATTGTTCAAAACAAAACATTGGGGAAAAGGTTGCTTCTGAAAATGATGGAATAAATGGTACTGACAAATCTTTGTACTGTAAACAAGCAAAAAACTAAGCAAAATATTGTAAACAATTGTTTTCAGACATTGGAAGATAACTTTAAAAACTATGAAATACTTAGGATTAAATATAACAATATATGTGCAACTATAAAATATTGCTGAGAGAAATTAAAGACATAATAAATGGAATGATACACCATGTTCAGAGATTAGGAGACACAGCATTGTTAAGATGTCATTATTTCTAAACTGATCTATAGAGTCAATGCAATCTCAATCAATTTCCAGGAGGTCTTTTCAGAAATTAAGAAATATTTGTGGGAAGTGGATGTGGCTCAAGCGATTGGGAGGGTTCAATTCCCAGGGCCTCCTAGTGAAGACAAGCTGGCCTGAGCAGTGAGCTGGCCCAAGTGGAGAGCTGGCCCACACGGAGTGCTGGCCCACACGGAGTGCTGGCCTGCGTAGGAGTGCTGGCCCACACAAAGAGCTGGCACAGCAAATTGACACAACAAAAGAGACACAGAGGACAGACAATAAGAGACACAGCAGACCAGGGAACTGAGGTGGTGCAAGAGATTGAGCACCTCTCTCCACTCTGGAAGGACCCAGGATCGGTTCCTGGTGCTGCCTAAATAGAAGACAAGCAGACACAGAAGAACACACAGCGAATGGACAGACAGCAGACAGCACAAAACAACGAGGTGAGGGAGAATAAATAAATAAATAAATCTTAAAAAAAAAAAAAAAGGAAATATTTATGAAATGCAAATGACCTAGAATAGCCAAAACAATTTTTACAAAACAAGAAAAATGTTGGAGGGCTTAGACTACCTGATTTCAATACTTAATGTAAAGTGACAATAATGAAATTAAGGTAGAATGGGCATAAGACAGACATCAGTGGAACACAATAAATGATACAGTGTTAGACCCATAAATATATGGTCAATTATTTTTTTGCAAAGTAGCAAGATAAATCAATGGGGAAAGAATAGCCTTTCCAGCAAATGGTGCTGGATCTATATATCTGTGAAAAATTGAACCCAATCTTTAGCTCCCACTATTCCCAAAAAATAATTTAAAATGGAACACAGACACAAAATAAGAACTAAAAATAAAAGATTTCACATTTTTTCAGTGGCAATGATTTTAGATACAGTCCACAAAAATCTCTAGCCATAAAATAAAAATAGATAAATTGGATTTCATCCAAATAAAATCTTCTCCTCTTCAAAACACACTGTAAGAAAAAGGAAGGCCTATATCTGACAAGGACTTATATCCAGAATACAACTCAATATTTAAATACAAAGAATCCAATTTTTAAATGGGCAAAAATATTAAAAGGACAAAGTAAAATAAGAAATACACAAAATCACAAACACAGCTGGTGGGAGTATAAAATAGTTGTCCCATTTCGGAAAACAGTTTGGCAGTTTTGATGGAGTACCTGCACTTGATGCTGCCTGATGTGCACAAACCAGTTCTGTGACACTCGGGTTTCAGAGAGAGATAAAGCTTTATTACATGGCAGCCTCGTAAGGAGACAGGAGGCAAGCTCAAGTCTGTCTCCCTGAGTTGGACGTGCTTAGGGTTTTTAAGGTATTAAGCAAAGGGAGATGGGATTAGTGACAAAACCTAAGCTGGCAAATTGCAATTGGTTACGTGTAAATGTAAGGTTGTAAGTTGGCTAGTATGATTGATTATCATTCAAATCAAGGATTGCAAATGGGCTATTATGATAGGGTGTTTCTCTCAGTTACTGTCAGTAGGGCATAAACACGCTCCTAAGAAGCTCTTGAGCTAAATGGGATAGAAATTATCTGTCTATAAAGGAGGGGCACGGGAAGCATCTGGTTGCAGCATGATTATAAATCATTCTGCTACAATGACAAGGAAAAAGGTTGATAAATCATAGGCAGTAGTTTCAGATATTTTTAGCTTCAGCGTTAACGGCAACTATTCAATGGCAACCGTTCAACAGTTTCACTATGACCCAGCAATTCTACAGCTGTGTATTTACACAAAAGAAATCAATGCATGTGTCCACACAATGACATGTTAAAAATTGTTTATAACAGCATTATCTATATTAAGCAAAAACCTTACTACAAAATGTCCATCAACAGGTGAATGGATAAATAGTTTACAGCATATTGATACAATGAAATACTTTTGGCAATAAAGTGAACCAGCTACTAGCAAACACAATGATGTGGATGAATCTAAAAACAAACAAACAAACAAACAAACAACAACAACAACAAAAAACAGAATGAAAGAAAATACAAAAGAGTACATATATAATAAATGATTCTATTTGTATGAATTTCTAGATAAGTCAAAACTTTCCTATCATGGCAGAAAGCGGACTAGTGACTGAATGGGACAAGGGGAGTGGGCGTGAATGCAGACAGGCGTGAGGGCCATTTTGGTAGGATGCAGACATTCTGTATCTTGATTGCATGGAGGCTCCATGTGGCTATTTGTCAAAACTTAATGAACCGTACGCTTAAAAAGGTACATTTTATCTTATGTAGATTAACATCAATAAAGTTGAATATTTAGATTTACTAAAGAGACCCCTCTATGGTCCTGCAGGAATTAGAAAGATACTATCACTTGTTTTTGTTTGTTGTATTTTAGAAACATAGAGGTAGTGCTAACTTGTATCTTTTCAATGTCTAAACACTGTGGAAAGTTTCTTTGTAAAATGTGCCTGTGTTTGTGTATGTATGTGTGCGTACTTTTTAGTTTGCAGTTATTCCTGAATTGGAAAAAACAAACTACATTTTATTACTAATTAAAAATGTATTATTTCAGTGGGAAGCAGATGGGTCATTTTGCTGGTTTAGTATCGACTTGGCTATTTGGTTCAAACTGTGTTTCAAATTACTGACCAGGGGTTTTACTTGCTCTCCTCTCATCAGCTGGACGAATTTGTATGTGGCATTTGCAATGACTGTCATTACTTTACAGTCACACTTGATAAATTTAATAAACCTAGCTCAATCTACATTATATGTACAGCATGCATATACGTGTGTACACGTTCACATGTGCGTATGATTCAAAAGGTACTTTTACTTTGAGGGGAAAATTTCAGTCTTTACTTTTGGTGGGTGATTTGTTTGAACAAAAATATATTTTATTTGTTTACTCAACAAAACTTATTTAGCACCTACTCAATGGCAGGTTCTGGCACTCAAGAGTTAAAGGAGAGCTTTGGGTCATCAGGATATGCACAGCCTCCATGTAGCAGTCAGTTAGTGGCAAGGAAGATCACTTCCAAATGTGGAGTATTTTGCCCTTTGTTGCTCTACGCCTTTAATTTACTAAATGAGAATTAAAGAGAAATAGTGAACGAGGAGAAACATTTCTTCAATTTTTCATCTAGAGAAACAAGTCTCTATTTTTGGAGAACTTAGTATTTATGCTACAGTTGCAGGTGTGGGAGTGCACTCTGGACCTGATGCACTGCACCCCCCGCCTCCCCTCTGGGGTGGGGGCCCAGAGGGCCAGGTGGTCAAAGAGACAGTGCTCTAACTGACAGCAGAGAAGTCCTGGGCCCAGGCGCCAGCAGAGGCGCAAGTCCTGGAACAGGGCGTTAAGGCTTAAAATGTGCAGCGTTCCTATTTGGAACAATGGAAATGCTTTGGTAATGGGTGGTGGTGATGGGAGCGCAGCATTGTGAACACAAGGAACAGCTCTCAAGTACACGCTGAATGTGGGGAAAAGGGGGAATGTTAGGTTGCATATATGTTACTAGAAAAATATTGTTTTAAAAATTCAAGTAACTGCACACACAGTGAACCCTAAGTTAAACCATGTGCTGTAGTTAATAATTCAATTATAGGAATGTGCTTTCATCAAGTGTAACAAATGTACCACACTAATGCAAGGTATTAATAATAGTGGTATATGCGATTCTGTATTATATGCATGGTCGTTCTGCAAACCCACAATTTCTCAAAAAATAAAAAATAAAACCTATTTGAATCTCTTCCCTTTTAAACACTAGAAATTTTGATCTGTAAAGTCAGAAGTGTGCGTTAGACGTGTAGTTGAAATGTGACTCCAGGGAAAGTGCTCAATGTAAGAGGAAAAAGCCTCCAAAACAGCCCCAGCTTCCTTAGTGCACGCAGCTGTTAAACTGTAGGAGGCATTTCATTGTTCTTGTGAGAACGACGCTCATTATAAAGTGAGTAAAAACAGATCGTTTCCAAGGTCTTGGGTTCTCAACATTTCCAAAGCAATGTGTTAAATAATCTGATCTAGAGAATTCCAGAAGGACTTCCACATCTGAGACTACGTGGCTCACTAAGAGTGGGCAGGTCACCTGGCCTCTCCAAACGTGCTCTTATGACCAAGGCGGTCACACTCAGAGGCAGGAAGACACGGCTTCAAAGCTACAAACAAGAATGTCCACAGCTTGTACAACGGTTATCTCGCTTAATCCACAGAACAGCTATGAGGCAGGACATCTGAGTAAACTGAGGCCGAGAAAGGCCTCCAAGCGAGTAAGAGGAGGGTAGAGCTGATGTTGGACACAGGCCTGCTGATCCAAAGCCCTTACGCTTGTCTGCTTCCCTCGTTCCCAGTCCTTTTAATAAGGACACGTATGCCAACATGGCTTTTTTTTCCAAATGATTTCACATGCATGGTCTTATTTGAATGTCCGGCTCCTCTGGGAGACAGCAAAAGGGGGTAGTGTTTTCCCCATGATACAGGTATGGACACTGCAACTTTAGAAACTTCTCAAGGTCACAGCACTAGGAAAGGTCAAGTGAGGAGTTGAATTCAGTCTCCTAATTTTCATTTCAATGCACTTCTCATTACATCTCATTTTTTTAAATTAAATTGACCTTGGCTTTATCACACCTGTATTTTCTCTTCTATTTTCATTGCCTGTATGTTCTGTGTGTTCCTTTAGAGATGGTTTTCTTTTCAGCAGGGGCTCCAAGATTCTTACGTATAAGTGTACAAATGTCTCTGCAAAACGCCTCTAAGTCTGAAGCATCGAAGCTTTCAGGGCCAAGGTCATTAGCAGTCAAGTCAGAGAGAGATATGTGTCAAATTTACTCAGACATAATTAAATGTCTTAAACGTTTCCCCACAGCTTTATCCAGTTGGCTTTCATTTCGATTCGAGTTCTCCACTCCCCTACTTTCACTATTCTAGGGAGCAAATCTCTTGGCACAGCTGGATCTTTTCTTTCTGGGTGTTTTGGAAGAGAAAACCACAAAATAAAACTTCATGCCTTTGTTTATTTGTGGTGTCTGTTTTCCCCCAGACATAGGAGACCACAGCTGTTTATCATTTATGAATCATTCTAAAACTCTTCTCTTCCCTTTTCACCAGAAATACCAGGATTTAATAGCTCTGCACATTCCAGGGGCATCTCCCATCTTTGTGAAATTTAGTAACTGATTGGCAGGTTCACTTAGGACTCTATTCTTAAGAAGTGAATATGCATCACAATTGCCAAAAGATGGAAGCAACCCAAGTGTCCATCAACCCATGAATGAAGAAACAAAATGTGGTGCTTACGCACAGTGGAATACTATTCAGTCGTAGAAAGATAAATTCTACTACGTGTGACAACATGGACGAACCTTGAAGACATCAAGTTGAATAAAATAAGCCACACACAAAAGGACAAATATTACATGATCTCACTGATATGAAGTAATTAGAAAAAGCTAATTAACAGAGTCAAAATTAGAATACAGGTTACCAGTGGCCAGGGTGGGGGTTATTGCTTAATAGGTACAGTTTCTGCTTGGGGTGAGGGAAAAGTCGTAGTAATGACGGTGATGACGGTAGCACAATATTATTAATATAATTAGCACCACTGTATTATGCATTTGAATATGGTTAAAAGGGGAAATTTACTACATAGTAAACTATATGTTTACATAACATATTTGTACTAATATTCTTTCATGAGTTGTAGCAAAGGTACCACTAATGCAAAGTGTTAATAGTAAGGGAAGTTGGTGGGGGAGGGAAAGGTATTTGGGAACCCTGTACTTTAACATGATTTTTCTGTAAACCTACAAATTCCCTAATAAAAAACTTTTTAAAAGACATGAATATGCAACAACCCCAGCACTCCTTTGCCATGCCCTGCCCTAACCAGTACTTACCAGATGCTTTCAGCAGAGCACTTTTCTTGAGGCTGGCAACTTCATCACTCATCCCACTCTGAATAAATACATAAAAATGAGAGGATTTGAAACCAAAGGCCGTGTTTTAACTACTATGGTACATAGGTGCTAGGCAGCTATGCTATACTATACTATACTATACTATACTACTCTATACTATACTATTCTATTCTATACTATACTATTCTATACTATACTACACTATACCATTCTATAGTGCACTACACTACACTATACTATTCTATGCTATATTATACTATACTATTCTATGCTATACAATGACATAGCCTATAGTATACACTGTGCTATTCTATACCATACCACTCTATACTGTACTATACTATACTAATCTATACTACACTACACTACACTATACTACACTACACTATACTACACTATTCCAAACTATTCTATACTATACGATATTATACTATGCTATACTATGCTATTCTATACTTTGCTATGCTATGCTATGCTATACTATACTATACTATTCTATACCATACTATATTATACTATACCACGACATACCCTATAGTATATACTGTGCTATTCTATACCATACCACTCTATACTATACTATATCATACTGTAATATACTATTCTATTCTATTCTATATTATACCATACTATACTATTCTATACTACACTATTCTATACCACACTATACTATTCTATACTATACTATTCTATACTATATCACACTATACTATACTCTACTATTTCATACTATTCTATGCTATTCTTTACTATACTATACTATATTATTCTATTCTATACTAAACTATGCTATTCTATATTATACTATTCCATGATATAGCCTATAGTATATACTGCACTAGTCTACACCATACCACTCTAAACTATACTATACTATTCTATACTATATTACACTATACTATACTCTAATATTTCATACTATTTTATGCTATTCTTTACTATACTATACTATACTATTCTATACTATATTACACTATACTATACTCTAATATTTCATACTATTCTATGCTATTCTTTACTATACTATACTATATTATTCTATTCTATACTAAACTATACTATTCTATATTATACTATTCCATGATATAGCCTATAGTATATACTGCGCTATTCTACACCATACCACTCTAAACTATACTATACTATTCTATATTATACTATTCTATACTATTTTATACTATACTATTCTATGCTATATTATACTACACAAGACTATACTATACAAATCTATACTATAGTACACTATACTATGCTATACCATACTATGACATAGCCTATAGTATATACTGTGCTTTCTATACCATACCACTCTATAATATGCCACTCTATACTACACCATTCTATATTATACTATATTACACTACATTACACTGTACTATAGCATACCATATCATACTACACTATATTAAACTATACTACACTATACTATTCCATACCATACCATACCACACCATGGCATAGCCTATAGTATATACTGCACTATTCTACACCATAACACTCTATATTATACCATCTTATACTATACCATTCTATACTATACTATATTATACTACATTACACTATACTATAGGATACCATACCATACTACACTAAACTAAACTATACTACACTATACTATTCTATAACATACCATGGCATAGCCTAGAGTATATACTGCGCTATTCTACACCATACCACTCTATATTATACCACCTTATACTATACCATTCTATACTATACTGCATTACACTACATTACACTATATTATAGCATACCATACCATACTACACTATACTACACTATACTATTCTATACCATACCACACCACAGCATAGCCTATAGTATATACTGCACTATTCTACACCATACCACTCTATATTATACCACTCTATACTATATCATTCTATACTATACTATATTACACTACATTACACTATACTGTTGGCATTCAGGAACTGGGTCAGTGAAAATGGTGCCACAGATGAGAAAGAAAGAGACAAAGAGAAGAAAAAACTGGGATCAGGGGTCTCTCCGTCCGATATGGAGAGAAGAGCCCAGCCACATCACAAAGTGTGGCTTTTATTTTGGCTTTAGAACAAAGAAAATCTATATATGTGCATATACAAAGACAATAGATTCTTGACAGTTTACATTTTACTAAAATCAGGAAGTCTTAAAGGTTAATGGCTCAGTTCCTCTTTTCATTCCTGCAATTCACAGACATTGTACATCTTATTTATCATACAAAGTACTCAATAGAAGCTCAGGATGTTTCCCCACCCAGCTACTATAAGATCCTATCTCATTATCTTGAGACTAGGCTCTTATCTCCTACATTCCGGGGTGTCTTTTACATTCCAAAGTGACCTGCTTACTGTCAGTAGTCATGGCCTTTGAATGAAACTCCATCACTATACTATACCATACCATACCATACTACACTATACTAAACTATACTACACTATACTATTCTATACCATACCATACCACTGCATAGCCTATAGTATATACTGCAATATTCTACACCATACCACTATATATTATACCACTCTATACTACACCATTCTATACTATACAATATTACACTACATTTCTCTATACTACAGCATACCATACCATACTACACTATACTAAACTATACTACACTATACTATTCTATACCATACCACACCATAGCATAGCCTATAGTATATACTGCACTATTCTACACCATACCACTCTATATTATACCATTCTATACTACATCATTCTATACTATACTATATTACACTACATTACACTATACTATAGCATACCATACCATACTACACTATACTAAACTATACTACACTATACTATTCTATACCATACCATACCATACCATACCATGGCATAGCCTATAGTATATACTGCACTATTCTACACCATACCACTCTATATTATACCACTCTATACTACACCATTCTATACTATACTATATTACACTACATTTCACTATACTATAGCATACCATACCATACTACACTATACTAAACTATGCTACACTATACTATTCTATATTATATCATACCATACCACGGCATAGCCTATAGTATAAACTGCACTATTCTATACTATACCACTCTATATTATACCACCTTATACTATACCATTCTATACTATACTATATTATACTACATTACACTATATGATACTATTCTCTACCATACCATATATATACTGTATAGTATAATATATACTGTGCTATTCTATACCATACCACTCTATATTATACCTCTCTATACTATAATCATTCTATACTATACTATATTAAACTGTCTTGCACCATACCCTATGATACTGTGCATGATTACTCTACAGGGTAATAAACCACACTAAAATATGGTTTACCACAGTGTATGGCCTATGCAGGCTGCAGTGCACTGCTCTGCTCTGAACCTTCCCATTTGGCAGGCTGAAATGGGCATCGCTCTCTAACTCTAACAGGCTAGCAGAGGTCATCATGAGGAGACCCCAGCTGTCTAGAAAGGTTTGCTGGCCATGTGGCATAGCCCACCTGGAATGCCGTCCAAGGTGGTAAAGCAGCAGTGCGATCCTGCGGCTTGGGCAATGGTTAATGGTTTTCCTCAGGAAACGCCACATCACTTGGCTAATGGGAGATTAGTTTGCACTCCAAGCAGAAGAAACTTCTTTCCCCAAAGAGGTTTCAAGCACCCCTAATATAAATAGCTTTAGAAGAGCATATCCCAGGTTATGTCTGCATGAGCACATTGCATAAATAGCATTTTTTATAATGTTGAAAGAAATTTTCCTAGAATGATGAAAACTTTACCTAGAATTCTGTAACCTTGACAAATCAAGCTTTTATTTTTCTCTTTTCTTTCAGTTTGTGTCCAAATGCATATTTCTATATGTTGAAATAATAGCACAGATATAATTTTATATGCAGCTTTCATTATACCAAGGGTTTTTTAAGTATGCATTTTAATAGAAGGAAGAAAAGTGCTTACTAGTGGTCTGAGGAAGTACAAGACAAAGATAAAAAGTTGGTGGTGAGACTTGCTTGGAACTTGAATATTTTCTGTACCTAGCAACCTAGAAATACAAAGAAAAGAAAATCTGTCTCACCTAATGGATTATTTTCTTTAATTGAAGTCACAAAATTAGAATCATATTGACCTTGAGATTGAGAGATAATGGGCAAGTAGAGTCCAGCAAACATAACCTGCTTTTCGGGCCACGGAACCTTTGGCTTATACAAACTTAAATGTTAGCCACCTGTGTAAGGTTCACAGCCACCCAATAACCTGCTAACATTCTCAGGAGTTACCTGAGAAGATTGAAATCAAAAGCTTCTGTCAAGTAGAAAAGGCAAGTCAACAGACAAATGTGAGTGTTGGAATGGCATAAAAAGCAGAAGCGTATGGCAGAGGGGTGAAATCATGCTTTTTTTCTTCCGTCAACAAGGTAAATGAATGAATGAGCCGCATTACCTGGTAGTGGGGGCTGGGATTTCATAGCTGTGCATATTACATTATGTGTCATGTTGACATCTGTCCCTTCATCCCCAAAATAGGAGCTTCTTGGGAAAACGTTAATAGCACAATGTTGTGAATATAATTAATGCCACCGAATTATACACATGAAAGTGATTAAAATGGGAAAATTTGTGTTGCATATATGACATCACAATATTAAAAAAACAAGTGAATTTTTAAAAGTGAGTTACAACTGGGCAGGGATGATGTATGAGCTAGAAGAGAAGTAAAAATACTTCCTGGAGAGCTGTCAGGGCCACCAGCTTCAAGTCCTGGGAATTCGCGTTAGGTCTGGTCGGAATCTGACGTCTCCACGAAGGATCTGGAGGAGGGAGTCAGTGGCTCATTAATGAATCCACGGATGAAGCGCAATGATGGATTGGATGCAAGAAGCAGAGAAATTAGCGATGCTAATAAAATGAGATGCAACTTAGGGGAACGCTCACTCCTCCTTTAGACAGAAAGTCAAGGTC
>JAQZBX010077779.1:0-14220 GCA_029593785.1 Cabassous unicinctus
GTCTGGGGGCTAAGAGTCTTGTAATTTAAACTTTCAGAGACAGTTCTCCAGTCTTCTCTGGCAGCCCCCTCCCTTTTCCCAGCTAGGAAATATTTCCTCTCCCCTCTGAATCCTCGACAATCAGTCCCTGTTAGTAGTGGAGGAGATTGGGAGGTTTGTATATCTTTAGCCCCTTGCAGGCTCCAAGGCAAACAATGGCGCAGCCCCACCCAGCCTGGACTAGCTCTTGGGACAGGGCCGACCAAACCTGGGAGTCAAAAGCAGGGTCGGCCCCAGGGTCTCTCTCCCCTCTCCTGTGGAGTCCTCAACAATTAGTCCAGGCTAGAAGAGAGGGAGATTGCAAGGGTCGGATTTCTCCAGTCCTTCCTAGGCTCCCAGGGCAAACTGCCGTGTGGAAGGGTCTGTGTGGAAGGGTCTGTGGGGCTCCGCAGTCCAAATTTGTGGGTCAGAACCTGAGTCAGCATAAGGCTGTGTCCCTCTCTCTCCCCTTTCCGGGAGTGGTAGATCCCTGGAGCCCCCTTTGTCTGTAGTCGCAGGCCCAGAGGTCGAGAATTCTAGAGTGTGGGGGAGGATGCCGGCAGCAGCCAGCGCTGCTGATTAAAACTCACGGTTCTGGTTCTGTTGTCGCGATTTCTCTCTTTTGTCCCTCTTTCCTCTGGGTGGCGTGCATTCTTCCCCTGCTGTCCTAAACCCTAGAAGATCTATTTTGGGTCTCACTATATACTCTTTTACCACACAAATGTCAAATGTTTTCCTGTAAATAAAATACCAATCTGAAAACAGGCAATTTTCTGTGAAGAAGTCAGGGTCATGGGGAAGAACTTATTACACACTTAATCCTCCAGCAAAGTCACAGGTTTCTGCAGGCAGAGCTGCTGTGATATCCTCCCAGGGAGTCCTGTGCCTTTCTGACTTGTGTCTGGGCCTCATGCTCCAGGGCATCCTGGGAAGCTGAGAATTTCTCCCTCTGCCTCCATGCAGCACCTCTGACTGGGAAACTGTTTTCTCCTTGGTGCATCTTGTGTTTAGGGAATGAGAGTTCCTGTTGTGGATGTGAGAGTGTAGGTGTATTTCCTGGGATCCAGCCCAGGAGCAAGGATGCCCTTCCAGAAATTAGCATAACCTGAGAGATAACTGGCTCCTTTTCCATTGTACTTTCTGAATTTCAGTTCCTGGTGAGAGGATGGGATATATGGGCAGGATTGTCCTGGGCAACATCATCCACAGGACAGCCACCTGGGCTCATGACAGCCTCATGAGGGCACCTCCAGTGCCAGGTGCATTTACAGGTGAGTCTTTGAGAGGTGAGGACAGGTGTGCAACTTGCTGTGCTATTTAAAACCAGGGACCTCAGGGGAGGGCAGGAGACACAAACAGTCATTCATAAGACAAACTCTTGTCAAACTAGAAGTGGATGAGAGCATTCTAAAAATTATAAAAGAAATGTGCAAAAACCTATAGTGCCCCCTATTGGGAAGCCTACCCTGGGTCCACTGCTGATTTTCACAAAGCATTGTATGCCCTATTGAGAAGAATATGAATGTTTCTATTTTATTCTATGAACATGGGAAACTAAATAAGGCATTCACTGAGATACATCTTAATAGATCATGATTTAATATCTTTTTTTATGTTGCCAAAGTTGATTTATTAATATTGTGTCAAATATATTTTTCTTGTAAATTGATGAGGAATATTGGATTATAATTTTGTTTTTCATAGTGACTAAGTCAATTTTATTACTTATAATATTCTGTTCTCATAAAATTATTTGGTCCACTTTCCCATATTTTATATTTTCACATAGATTTCATGTAAGATTTATGATATTTTTTTTCTAAAAGATTTGAAAGAATTTTCCAAGTTAACCAATGAAGCCTATAACTTTTGTTTTGTGGGAATTTTCTTCATGAAGAATTCAATTATTTATTAGATTGGGAAACACTGTCATTGTAATTGGGAGCTTTGTACTGAGTGACTTCTAAGGAACTTTTGGATTCCATTTAAGTGTGCAGTCTTTTGGCATGCATTTCATATAGTGTTATCTCCTTGTCATTTTCCTTGTCTGTAGGATCTACTGGTGACAATCTGATTTCAATCACAATGTTGATAATTTGTATTCTTTAGATTCTATTGATCATTATAGAAAGTTATTTTCCAATTTGAATTGTCATTAAACTGTTCCTTGCCTTTATTTCTATTCCAATCCTCTTTATTTTATTACATCTACTTATTTTTTTTTTCATTTTCCTCTCCTTTTCATGCTTTCTTTAGGTGGACATGCTGTTATGTCTTTGCTTTCTTTCTCTTATTTATATTATAATACTTGAAATTTATAAATTTTCCCAAAAACCTGCTTTAGTTACCTATCCCAAAAAATATTCCTGGTGTATTATCATTATCACTTATTCTCCACATCTTTACTGTCACTTTTTATCACTTTTAAAAATTTCATTATAGCCATTTAAATTATTGAGAAGTGTTAGCCTACTGTGGCTATAATTTTCACTTCTGTCATTTCTGAAGATGCCTATTCTCTGTTCATGACCTTACTAGGCATTAAAAAATAGTCATTGTTAAAATGTGTATTAAATTGTTACAAAAATTTAAAAAGTAATAATAAAAATTGTCTTCCTTTATTGAGCAAAGTGTACTTTATTTTGGGTATAAGTTCTTTTTCATAAATGAGTTTCATAAATACTTTCTCTTGGTTTGTGGCATGACTTTCCATTTAGTGAAAATCATTTTATTAATTATTTCCATTGTGATATATTTTTTTTCATTTTAATGAATTCCTTCTATTCTATAGACCTGAGAACTAAAAAGTTGAAATCTTCTGACCCATAGACCCCACTGCAGTGTTGGTACAAGGATACCATCTCCCAGTGGACTAAAGTAGATTTATTATTCTATTATAGATATTACTATTCTAACAATGGAAGAACCTGTATCATTGATATAAAGGCAGTGGCCAGTAGAGGGAAGAGAGGGAGAGGGAAGAGTAAGTGTAACATGGAGACATTTTTTGGGACATTGGAATTATTCTACACGGCATTGCAGTGATGGATAAAGGCCATTATACATCTTGCCAAAACCTATAAAATTGGTGAAAAGTGCAAACCATAATGTAAACTATAGACCATGGTTAGTAGCAGTGCTTCAATCTGTGTTCATCAATTGTAACAAATGTACCACACTAATGAAAGATGCTGTTAATGTGGGAAAGCATTTGTGTGACGGTGGGGTATATGGAATTCCCTATGCTTTTGATGTAACATTTATGTATCTAAAGATTTTTAAAAAAATAAAAATAAATAATTGTTATTGCTTAGACTTTAAAAATACATATATATTAAATACCTAGGTTGAAGCTTGCTACATTCAAGGCTGTGTTCCTAAAAAGATAAGATAAAAGGAGGCTTTCAGAAATGACAGGATCTAAAAGAGTCACTGTTCAGGTAGGGACACTGAGGCTGAGTGGAATGACCTGCCCCAGTCATATAGGTGTGACATGTCAGGGAGAGAGCCAGAGGGTGTCCCATGTGCACTTGTGGAGATCAGAGGTGAGACTCACATAGGTACCTAAATTCTGGATCCTAAGGTGATGGTAACACTAACAACAGTGTTAATAAAAGTAAATAGCTCTAGTCCCCTATGAAATTTAAAAATAAAATTTCTCCTGTAATCCCCTATTTGTGCCTTGTCAGACTGAATCTTATTGAGGTGCGTTCATACCTCATGGTCACAGGGATGGAGGGGATGGAGCTGTGCTGAGCTCTCTGCCACTACTGACTCCTAAGAGCTCAGCCACAATCCTAGGATTCAGTGATTTTCAAGGGCCTGATTCTTGGGCAAGGAGTTGCCCTCTCACCATTGTGAGATTGCCCTTCTGCTATAATCCATTCACTGTGCTGCTATAATGACACAGATTTAAATAATATTTCCCTGATGTAGTGGAAAGCATTTTCACTGAGTTCAAAAATCTCTGGTGTTGATGGAGAAAACAGAAATTGGACTTTTCTGGGATCCATGAATGGATCGACAATTGGATTCCTACACTTGCTATAAAAAGTATAAAATATTAGATGGCGTAACACTATATATATATAGTGTTGCAGTTCTGGAGGCCATAAACCTGAAGTCTGTAGAGTTCCCATCCTCTTCCTAGGCACTGGTGCTTTTCCCAAAATCACTGGTATTCAATTCCTAACTCAGTCATCAAATGGCATCCTCCTAGAGGAAATCTAATCCAGTTTAGACTCATTTTAACAAACAACATCTTTAAAGTCTTATTTCCAAATAAGATCATATTCACAGGACAGGTTTGTGCTTCAACATGTCTTTTTGGGAGTCACAATTCAACACATAAATCTAATCCAACATATGTGTGAGCTGAAGACCTTCCATGGGCTGTCTGTGTTTGTAGCTCAAAGGAGGGTTTATATTCCTAAAAGTTAAAGGAGAGTCCTGAGGTGCAAGGTGTCCCTGCAGAATCAGCTGTGCACAGAGAATGAATATTTTTAGGGATCTACTAGGAGTGATACAAATAATCTGCAAAAAGAATTGGCATGAACAATTTTAACTCTACAGTAATTGTTGAGTGTATATTTTATAAAAGCATTTTCAGATATAAGAAAATTTGACAGAAGTTAAGTGAGTCAATGCCATTCAGAATTATGGCACATATTGAATTGGACCCAATTTGTATGAATTAAATGTGTTTGATACATTTAGCTGTGACCTGAAAACTTCGGAATATACAATAAAATCAAATAAGAGAGGTGATAAATGGATCTGAAAGTTTATTGGGAAGATTAGAGTATCTTGTATTTGTGTTAGGTATTTGATAAATATGTATAACCATGTAGAAGAACATTGAGTATATTCACAAAGTCTTCCTTGTACTTTGGCTGCATCCAGCTCACTTATCAGCTCCTTCAGCAAGTTTCATGGAAAAAGAAATCTTGTACTTGGGGAAGTGGGGTCCCAGGTTGGGGAATGTGTCCTCCTAGGACTTGGCAAACATCCTCCCAGAAGAGCCTCAGAGCAGCAAGGATCCAGGGAGCTATCCTTGCCCCTTGGACCTTTACATACAAACATACTTCCCACATGCAAATCACCAATTAGACCAAGAGATTAAACCACAGCACACACACAATCAGGATCCCTTACAACAAGAAAGATATTTTCTGAAAACCCTGGGCCTCATCCAGAGGAATGTTAAACCCTTTAAGATTTTCCTCTTTCTGGTGGCAGCTCTCAACTGTGAGTGTCTCAGGGGTTTAGCCATGGAGGTTTTGGGGATGATGTATCTGAGCACATGACTCTTTGTGGTTCTACTTGTCCTCACGTGTCCTGTCCCAGGTGTAGCTGTAGCAGTCAGACCCAGGACTGGTGAAGCCCTCCCAAACCCTGTCTCTCATCTCTTTTGTCTATGGTGTCTCCGTCACAACCAGTGATTACTGTTGACATTGGATCCATCAGCCTCTGGGGATGTGGCTTCATTGGTTGTCAAGAATATGTGATGCATTCATATGCTGATTTTGGCTTAGAGAGAGGCCACATTTGAGCAAAAAAGCTCTATCATAGCCAACAACATGGTCATTTATTACTGTGCAGGAAACACAATGAGAGGAAGTCACCATGAGCCCAGACACAAACTTCCCCATGTAGGATGGGGCAGAGCATCAAGGGCACTTGGGACCCGTCCAGAGTAGGAACCAACCATAGACTCAGAGGCAAGGAAGATTTTGGGGAGCATAGGATTCCTGTAATGATACAGGATTTCTTCTTCTTGCTTAAAAGCATTTAACCCTTAGGAATTATCCTTGGCATGCATTTTAAATAATGGAATGATATCTCCAAGTTTCAAATTCAGAAAATTTATCTGCAAAGCTATTATTAATTATGTTATAATGTATTCAAACTTATATGCATGAATTTTCTTCATTTTGTTCTTCTGTATTAGACTGGAAGTATTAACAAACTTTGATTCAACTAAAACTCTGACACTATGCATTTAATTTTCTGGAATTAATTCTTTCTACTGGTTGTGCCTAGGCAAAATATAATAATAATAATAAAAGTTGAATATGCATGATTAATTAATCACCATAACAGATTATTTCATGGCAGAACAATTTCATCTGAATTGATATTTAAAGTACCCACTTTCTTTTCCCAGCATGTGAACAGGCATATCCCTCCTCTACCAGGCTATTCAGAGATTTTGGTTCCCAGGCTTTGCTCCCTATCACCATATTGAGCTCCATGACTGCAGGGGAAAGGAGAAGAAAGAGGGGACAATCTGTCATGGCCCCAAGTGCATTGTCCAGGTGCCTCAACTTGTTTTTTCCATCATGTATGTGGCTCTTGAACTTATTTAGCCTGTACATGATCCAAACTCACAACAAGCTGATCCTTATATGGACTGCTAAGTGAATGGACTGGGAAAAGGCACACAATTCACATATAAGCAGATGCCTCATGGGGTGGTCAGAGCCTCATCTGTTGGCAGAAATCCTAGGAATTCTTTTTAGCTATCACCTATGTGGAAAGGGCTGCATTGTCCAAAAAGAAATGAGAAGAAATGTGGGTCATGGTGGGTCTGAAACCTTGTTTCTGTGCTGTCAGGTGGGCATCTTTCTCAGGGAGGGCTTGAGCTTCTTTGCCTCAATTGTACCCTAGAGCTGGACTTTGTCTGAAATCTGTAACTCCTCAGTCAAACATAGGGCCCATTGGCTTTAACCTGGACCTAGACCTGATAGAGCACAGGCCTGAATGACGACACCTGGGTAGGAGATGAGTGAGGCAGCAATAAAGGATGGAATTGAAACAATAGCTCTGGGGATTCCTGTTCAGGGCAGGCTAGAACCATGATTCACAGCTGGGAACAAGCCCTCCAAATTTGCTGATCATAAGCCATGCTTAGCACTTGATCATGAACCCCATGTTCCCAGGGAGGAAGAATTTCACATCCCCCACTATATGTGGCTGCCAGCCATGGACCACTCAGGAGGAAAACCTCCAGGGTGGAGGATCAGTGCTAGCCACCTCCAATGAGCAATTCACTCACCATTTTTCTGCCACAGCTTCTTAGTCTCTCTGTCTCACTTTTTCCTGGATGTTCTACAGTGCTCTCCTGGCCTCTGGAGACACAGAATGTTGTTTCAGTTTCTGTCTGTCCACTAGCTTTGGAGGATGAGTATATCCTGTAGCTCTCTACTCCATCATCTTTCTGAGAAGATACTTCCCGATAATTGATTTTGATAAAACTTGCAGTGATGCAGTTTACACAGGGTTCTGACTTGTGTCATGTACCACAAATTTATATATGTTCTTTGCCTTAATCCACATTCTTGTGGGTGTGAACCCATTGCACATAAGATCTCTTGAGGATATTATTTTAGTTAAGGTGTGGTCCCATGGAATGAGATTGGGCCTTAATCTGGACAACTGGGGCCTTTATAAGCATAAGAAATTCAAAAATGGACAACAAAATGTCATAGATATAGCCAGAAGACAGAAATCTATGGGAGCCTATAAGAGAAAAGAGAGGACATCAACATGTGAGGGAAACCCACAGAGCCTGGTCAACCAGAAGTCTATGGAACTTGAGAGGAAGTAAACCTTCTAGTCTCAAAAACCATGAGACAATTAATGCCTACTCTTTAAGCCAACCCATTGTGTGGTATTTTCCACACAAACCTGGAAAGTAAGACAGTTTTGGGTACTGTAAAATGGGATGTCACTATTACAAATACATAAAAATGTGGAAATGGCTTTGAAACTGAGTAATCTGTAGAGGCTGAAGGCATTGTGAGGTGCTTGACAGAAAAATCCTCAATTGATTTCACAAGACTATTCATAGAAATATTGAAATATGAAGACAGAGAAGGAAATGATGAAAGTGTAGTTGGAAATTGGGGGAAAACCATCCTCAATATGAAGTAGCAAATAATTTGGATTGGCAGTGGACCTTGTAAGCAATGACCTTGGATATTTAGTTGAGAGCATCCACAAGCTAAGTGTAGAAGGTGCAGCTTGGTTTCTCCTTGCAGTTTAAAGGAAAATGTAAGAGGAAAATGTTAATCTGAGAATTAAACTCTTAATCAAAAAGGAGCCAACAATTCTTGGTTCATGAACTGCTCAGTACATCTAGATACCATGCTCTGAGAACTGGGCCAAAAGAGGACCTATCAAGAAACTCTCTCAACTTCTGGGAAGGCATCAAGCAGAGAACAAGGCTCCATATGGAAGTTTAACCAAGTGAACTTTTACTAAAGAGGATGTGGATGAACAAGGATCTAGTCAGGTATCTCAGAGGAAGACAGGATTGGAAATGCAGTTATCTAGGTAGCATCTGTTGGGGGTAATTTTGTCTGATGGTTTGAATCCCCTTGAGCTGCACACAAACCTGCCAAGGATTTTGGGAAATTTTTACGAGTAGAAACACTGCTATTCTTTGAGAGGGTGAGGCCTGACCACAGATTTCAAGTAAAGTGAGAATGCATTTCCAATGCTCTGAGAAGGTGAGATCTAGACCCCAGCATTCAGAGAAAGCAAGGGGACTGTGACAGCACATAGAAAGAGTGAGGCTGCTGCTTGAACAGGCCTGGAGTAAAAAGCTTCCATCCACAGATGAATCACACACTGAAATATAATGGAGTTCACCCTGCTGGGTTTTGGTCTTGCTTGGGACTCATGGCACATGTTTTCCTACCAAATTATCTCTTTTAAAATGTGAATGTACTTCTTGTTGTTACACTATTGTACTTTGAAAAAAGAAAACTTATTTTCTAAGTTTCCCTGGTAAAAATTTTGCAGCAGGACAAACCATATCCATAAATATTTTAATGATTCTTTGGTTTTTTTGTTTGTTCTAAGATGGCTTAAGTTTTTTTGGTGTCATAATGGAATTAGGTATTTTGCATTTTGGAATACATTTCAGATTCCTGGCTACTAAAAGTTACCATAGAAAAGGAATTTATTGGCTCACAGTTCAGAGGCAAGAAGTCTTGCTATCTCCCAAGGTCATCATCTCCTGGCAGGCAGGCAATCTTTGGGGTTCCTTGGCTTTTCTGACACATGACAATGCACATGGCACCACCTTTTCCTTTTTCTTCTGAATTCCCTGGACATTCATCTTCTGTCTGCTCCCTGTGACTTCTTCCTCATGTTCAATTTCCTTCACTTATAAGGAAATAAGCACATTGGATTGTGGTCCACTCTCACTCTATTTAGGTGCACCTTAACTTAGAACATGGTACTCTTTCAAATGTGTTCACATCCACAGGCCCAGGGGTTCAGACCTGAACTTGTCTTTTGTCAGGGACATGATTCTATCCCCAACAGAATTTCATGTCTTGTTTTCAGGTCCAGAGATCTGACTTTGGTGGATTGAGTATGTTCTCCAAATTTAGACTTGTTCTTGATGTTCATATTCATTCATGTGTGTGTGAGCCCATCATGAAGAAGATTTCTAAAAGATGTTATTTTTATTTAAGTTGTGGCACAACAGAATGAGAATGAGCTTTAATGTGGATTACATTGGTCCTTTATAAGCAAAAGAAATTCAGAATGAGAAAGCTTCAAGAAAGAACCAGCAGCCAAAAATATGAAAGAACCAAGGAGAAAAGGGAGAAGACATAACCAAGTAATGGAAAAGCTATTATACTACAAGGATTGCCAGCTCCTGACCACAGAAAGAAACAAGTCTTCCAGCCTACAAATCCATGTGGAAACTTAATTACCATTTTTAAATAATTTATTCTGTGGTTTTAATCATGGCATTATGGAAATTAAGATGCACAAACTGTTGAATTAATTATATTCATTAAAGTTTCAATGTCTCTTGCCCACAAAGATGCAGAATTTCACAACCAGGCCACACCTGAGCACAAGGAATCCTGAGAGTGGAAGGGGTGCTGGGAGCATTGGGATACCTCATGACCTCCTTTTAATACTAGAGTCCAGGAAGTTCAAGATGAGTGTAGAACCTGCTTGGATTTGTACATAGAGTAGGAACAGATCAAAGAGATCATCAGCTTCTCTGTTGTGAATAATTATTTTCTATCTTTCAACACAAACTCTACTCAAATTATGCTGGAAGGATCATGGTCCATTTGCCCCTCACATCCAGGATGTGAATATTCACCTAGCTATTGTAGAGGTGGTAAATCACCTGGGAATGGTCCAATGAACTGCCTAAGCTCATGTAAATCTGAAGGGCTGATTTTGCATATGAACTCAGTTCCGTGGTCTCTGGGAACCATGTTCCAATATATATGTTCACAAAAATGTTCTCACAGGCTATGCTGAGTGGGATGTTAGGAGGAAAATGAGATCATCATAAACTGTGTTCCTGAGAAAGAAGAGTGTCAGGTATTTATCAATGGGGGCTTCTCATAGGTTCAGAATATATTTTTCTATTATCTTAAAAGCTTTCTCTCTGTGGAATAGTCATTTCTCTAACCTTTATCTCTGAAAAAAGTGAGGGTCACCTCAGGGGATGGGTTCAGGTTTCCTTTCCTTGATCCTAAAACAGAGACCGAGGCCCTGAAGATCTTCCCTTCTTTATACCTTGTCATCCCATATGCAAGTCTGTTTCCAGTATCTGTGCATTGTTTCCACACTCTATGCTGTATTCTCTAGGAATCACATATGTTGTCCAGAAAACTAAGATTTCTGAGTAAATTCTTGTTTGTTTGTTACTTCTCCCTTTGAGGACATCAGAGATTTCCAAGAAGGGTGACTTAGATAAGGTACATGATAGTTGTCACTATTGATTTTTATTTCCATGTTGTCTCCAGGTTCCTGGCTATATAAGTCAGACCCAGGCCTTGAGAAGCCCTCATAGATTCTGTGTCTCTCTTGCATTGCCTCTAGATTCTCCATCACAATCTTTGGTTCCTGTTGGTTTTGGATCTGTCAGGCCCCGAGAGAGGCAGCAGTAGTGGAGCAAAATATAGCTTAATAGAAATGCATACTATTATCCACCTCACTGGATTAAATTCTCCATCTCTAGATAAACATCCAAGAACATCCAAGTTCTCCCTGGAGTTGATCTGTGACTTCCAAGGTTACAAATGTGTATTACTGCGTGGACATATAATAAGGTGAAGTCTGTGTGTGAGCCCAGACACAAACTCCCATGTGCAGAGAGAGGGCTGGGCAGCAGGGGGCACTCAGAGCACACATAGCACAGGGCAGGAACCAGCTTCAGGAGTAGGAGCAGGTGGAGGCTGTGGAGGGGTTTCCTGTATCAAGTGGAGGTTTCCGTGTTCCTCAACCTCCTGAAATCATCTTCTACATTTTATTTTAATGATTTTTAATTAGCTAAATGTACTTTTCAAACAATTTTTTCTCAGTGGATTATAGAATTAAAATTATATGTGCATTAGTTAACATTAAAAAGTTTTATGTAGATATTGAGTTGATACATATACCCAGATGCCTCTGTTGCTTTGATTTTTTTGAACTTGCATCTCTATCTTGAGATGGTTCATGCTGCCTCAGCCTGGAGAGGTCACAATGGTGCTTAAATCTAGGTATTCTTCACTATACTCTTGGCAGTGTCTCTGTGTTATGAATATTGATGGAATAAATTTCTGTTCAAAATATTTATGTCTCTCAGTACTCTGGTAGTTTCAAGAGCCCAATTACCAGTTTCAGATTATATTTCTTTGTATTGATTTAATTTTCTTTTCTTTTTAATAAAAAGGAACTCTATTTTTAGAGAAGTTTTAGGGTACAGCAAAGTTACATTGAACCTTGAAAGTATAGAGGAGATCCACATAACCCACCCACTCCCCCACCCACATTTTCCCCTATTAATAACATCTTACATTCATGTGCTACATTTGTTAAAATTGGTGAAACAATATTGAAGCAACACTATTAAACAAAATCTATAGTTTACATTATGGTTTACACTTCGTGCTGTACAGTTTTATAGGTTTTGACAAATGTATAATGGCATGTATGCATCATTGCAATATCATGCAGAATAAATCCAATATCCTAAAAATACCCTGTGTTCCAGTTATTCTTTCCTGGTCCTCACCTTAGAACATCTGGCAACCACTATCTTTATATCAGTATTACACATTTTTCTGTTACCACATGCTAATAACTACAATAACAATAAATCTACTTTGGTCTGTGGTTGCACCCCCCCATGCTTGCTCATTCCTCAATATTGAGGAATTTGGGGTGATGTCTGTTCTCCTTCAGATTGATAGTGGGCTTAAATGTTATGGGGAAGATGGAAAGAGCTGTTTAGCTTGCAGTTGTAGATATTCTTTGTTTCTTGGGATGGGGCTTGTCCATCATCATTTTGTTAGTTGTCCTGGACAAGTCTGGAGAACTGGATAGTAGGTGTTGGCCACAAATCAGCTGAGATTCAGAGATGAACTAGCATATGAACAGATCAACATTTAACTCTTTCCAACATATATTTAACTGGTATAATTAATTATAGATTCAAATAAAAAGAGTAGAAGATTCAAGAGTAGAGAAATTATAAATGAGTCTAACTCTGTTATATTGGCGAAATTGATTATCATATATTACAAAATAAGCCCTGCCAACAGGACACTGACTTCATGAGGTTTGGTGACTTGCTTATACTGTCTGAGCATCCCTAGATCCCTTCCACTTATATTTGAAGCTGTGTTTACTGTGAGATATCCTTAGACTTGCTTAAGCATAACTCCTGGAATGAACTCCAGATTCACTTTGAAATCTCATAGCTGTAAAAACTCTTGTGTATTTAATACTTCCCATTTTGGTCTAAGTGTTTTTCCAATTATTTCCAAAATTAGTGACATTGTTCAAAATCTGAATGTATGTTGTTTCTAATAATTTTCTCTATTTAGCTTTTCACTATTTGTTAATAAATTACTTATGGCTACATTATATTGAGCTAATATGCAATAATACTTAACCAGAGAATTGCCTTTATCATTTCATGCTTGATATAAACATATGGGAAGATTGAACACTGAGATTAAACAAGTAAAACATTTTTATTTGCCCTTTACTTCATCAATAAGGTAAATATTTTCCAGTATGAGGTCATTTGAATAAGAAACAACTTTGAGGTTGCTCAGTATGTAGACCTCTAGACTACATTTAAGGAAGGAAAATAATTTCTGCATAATTTCTGCAGAGATATGCCATGCACATGCATGGTTTTCAATTATGCACAGAACAAGCCCTATTCCCATGAGCAATTCTCCTACATGCCTGGCAATGACTCATGGAGGATAGTTGATTATTGTTATAAAATACCTCATGCTAAACAAGTGTTCTCTAATTTACCTACATCTTGAAAACATGTTAAAATAATAATATCCACTAATGCAGTTTGAGCGTTACAAAGTCATCCAAATTGTTTCTATTCTGTAATGTCAGTAAAATTTAATTTTTAAAATGTCTTCTTAATATTAACTGGGACTTTTATAGAATAAAATGTATCATTATACCTCTTATAATGGTTATTACATATATATGGAGTTCAGAGCTACTTAAATGTCATTACGTCTTCCTTGCCTTTAAGTAAATGGTCAAAATGAAGTGATAGCTATTCTCCTTATTTGTCAAATCTTAAAATCTTTCTTTTTTGCTTGTTTCAGCAGATAGATTATTTCTTCCAGGAAATTAAAATAAGAAGCAGAAATATAGTGAATTTTGTAGTACATTTCATACCCAGACACTTTCCAATGCCACTAATCCCTGGTTTGCATTTTAAAGAAAACTACATATACTGGATGAAGTAGTGTCCTGTAAACATTCATGTCTTCTGGAAACTAAGAATGTGACCTTATTTGGAAATAGGGTCTTTGCAGATATAATTAGTTAATTGAAGGTGAGGTCATACTGGATGCGTGTGGGCCCTAATTCAATGACTTGTGCCTTTGTAATAAGAGTAAACAGATAATCAGAGGGAAGATGGACATGTGAAGAAGGAGGGAGACCTTGGAATTCTCCAGATAAAAGCCAAAGAATGCCAAGGATTGCTAACAGACACCAGAGGCCAGGAGAGAGTCATGGAACATTTTCTCCTCAGAGCCTTCACAGGGAGCACGGACATGTTCATACCTTTCTTTATGACATCTAGCCTCCTGATCTTGAGAGAATAGATTCCTCTTGCTTTGTACCACCAAGTTGTGATATTTTGCTAAACAAGCCTAGGAACCTAAGACACCACAGTTCCCA
>JAQZBX010077781.1:0-14225 GCA_029593785.1 Cabassous unicinctus
ACACACACACACACACACACACACACACACACACACAGTCTTCACCCTCTTTCAGATCCATCTTCTTCTAAGGGAATGCCCCCTCCAAGTCTGTTGCCCTGAGGTAGGGTATATGTGCCATTTCCAGTCACAGGTTTGAGCAACTCACAGTTTTCCTTTGTCTTCTTTATCATTCCGGCATCCTCCTAGAGGACATAGGGAACCTTCCCATTCTATATATATCCAAACCAGCTCCTTTTAGATAGGTCCCAGCCTTCTCTCCACTCTTTTTGTGAAGAGGGTCTGACTCTGCCTTCCTAACTCAACACCATTTTCCTGGAAGTTCCCTTAGTAGCATTTAGGTTAATTTTTCCACCCAAAATTCAGATCACTTCAGCTCTATATCATCTTCTAATTTTCAAAAAACTAGAAGGGATGCTTAAGCAAATAATTCTATCAAAGTTCTTTTATAGAGACTTTTATAAAAAGGTGGTGGACCAGATTGGACCCATAGGCTCTAGCTTGTGAATAGTGCTCCTATGAACATTCATGTGAACATTTCTGTTTCAACACCTGTTTTCAATTATTTGATATTTATACCTAGAAGTAGAGATGATGGGTCATATAGAAATTCTATATTTAACTTTTTGAGGACCCACCAAACTTTTTCCTATATCATCTGCACCATTTCACCTTCCTACCAGCATTGCACGAGGACCATATATTTATTAAAGTATAAAATGATGCAAACAAATGAACAAGTACAATTGAGAAAATACAAGAAGCACAAGATGAAAAACAATTAAAGGGTTAGGACTTTAAGGCATACTGAAACCAAGCTGTTGAGAAGGCTTCACCCACGTGCTTCTCAGCCCACAGATTTTCCAGATAGGTGTATCTTACATTGATGTTACTTCACTATGGGATCAAAATGAATTCTGGATTTCAGGTGTAAAGATTCCCAAAAACTCCCTGGAACCAGACCACCGTCAAGCAAACTTCTATCAATGTGATACCTTTTCCCCATAAATGATCTTTCCTCTCCAACAAAGGACACCTATATCTTGGTCTGTACTCTATAGAAAACTGAATTCCTAAGGAGTTGAGTAATAATCAGATGCTTCATCTACTAGATCATTTAACAACAAGTATTACACACCTGAAATGCACCAGACTCTCTGCTGGGGACAGAGTAATCAAAATTCTGTCCTCATTTTTTCATGGCCATGATATTTTAGAGCTTATAGAAAACATAATATGAATATTAAACTCAGCTAGCATTGATTTTCCCTTTTATCTCTGTGACAATTTTCACTCTATTAAGAATTCTCTGGGGAAGTGGATATAACTCAATTTGTTGAGTGCTGGCTGCCCACACACAAGGTCCTGGGTTCATTCCCTGTCCCTGGTACCTTAAAAAAAAGTTCTCCTAATATTTCTTATTTATTATTATTATTTTAGAAAATAAAACAAAAGGAATGAATGAATGGTTTTGAATTTTTGTGGCCAATCACCCCAAGTTCTTTCTGCCCATAAAATTTGTTTCTTCCTATTTGTTGTAAGGGAAATTTATAATACAAAATCCTATTTTGGAGTTTCACTGTTGCCTGAATTGGTGAAGGGACAAGAAATGAATCCAGGAGTGAGGATTCTGCCCAATTTGCACAACTTTCCATACTATGTTCATCTGATTATCCTCTATCCATCTTTAAAACATGCCTTAGATGCGTTCTTCTCAGAAAGGTTTAACCTCTATTCTCCCAATATAGCTGATTAGATTGGTTCTCTCTGTAATATGCAAACCCAGGTCTCTGTACTTGTCAATCATAATGCAGAACTCAACAAATAGGTATATTCCTTTTGTTATAAATACTTTATCAGTCACCTCAATCACAAGTTTGGATTTTGAAGTCACTTTTATAACTATTAATATAATATTTTGAATATATCAATATTATGTTACACTGTATGTGATATTATGAAATAAACTTTGAGTACTTCTTTCATCAGTTTAAGCTGCTTCTGTGTGTCTGAGAATTTGTCCATCTCCTCTAAATTATCCTTCTTGTGGCAAAAATTTTTTCAAAGTATCATCTTATGATACTCTTTTTTGATGTGTCATCAGTGGCAATAGCCCCTTCCTTGATTCTTATTTTATGTACTTGCAACTTCTTTCCCTTTCATTGTTAGTGTGACTAAGGTTTTGTCAATTTTATTGATCTTCTCGAGGAACCTGCTTTTAGTTTTATTTTTTCTATTCCTTTCTTATTTTCTATTTCATTTATTCTGCTCTAATCTTTGTTATTTCCTACTTTCTTCTTCCTTTGGGGTTGGTTTTTGGTTATTTTTCTAATTCCTCCAAGTGTGCTGTTAGGTGTTCAATTTTAGCTCTTTCTTCTTTTTTGATATATCCATTTATGGCTATGAATTTGCCTCTCAGTGCAGTTTGTGGTATCCTGTAGTTTTTGATATATGGTGTTGTCATTTTCATTCGTTTCAAGGTAGTAACTGATTTCTTTTGAAATTTCCTTCTTAGCCCACTGATTGTCTAAGAGTGAGTTTCTAAACCCCCCTATCTTTGTGCCTTATCTGGTTCTCTGGCCCTTACTGATTTCCAGCTTCATTCCATTGTAGTCAAAGAAATTACTTTGTATAATTTCATCTTTTTTAGTTCATTGAGAATTTTTCTGTGGCCTTGCATGTGGTATATTTGGAGAATGGTCCATGTGCACTCGAGGAGAATGTATATCCCCCTGTATTTGGGTGTAGTGTTCTGTATATGTCTATTAGTCCAGATCCTATAATGTATTGTTTAAAATCTTTTTTCCTTTTTTGATTCTCTGCTGGGATGTTCTGTCTAATGGTGCTAATGTTGTATTAAAGTCCTCCACTATGATTATAGAGGAATCTTTTTCTCCACTTTTTTACCCAGTGTTTGCCTCATGTATCTTGAGGTGCATTGGTTAGGTGCATAAGTGTTTACGATTGTTCTTTCTTCTTGAATGATTACCCCTTTTGCTAATATATAGTGTCCATCTTTGTCTCTTGTAATAGTTTTGCATTTGAAGTCTATTTTGTCCTATATTAGTATAGCTTCTCCCACTCTTTTTTGGTTATTGTTTCTTTGTAATATTGTTTTCCAGCCATTCACTTTCAGCCTCCTTGGATCCTTGGGCCTCAGATTTCTTATACACAGCATATTAATGGGTCTTGTTTCCTTATCCATTCTGCCAATCTGTGTCTTTTGACTGCTGAGTTTAATCCATTAACACTCAGTGTTATTACTCTTAAGGAATTACTTCAATAAACTACATTTTCTTGGAGTTTATGTATGTCGTATGTTGCTTTTATTCCTCTTCTTTCTTTTTAGTTTTCCTTACACTCTCCTCCTACTCTCGCAATACTGTTTTTTCTTTTCAACCTGAAGAACTCCCATTAGTATTTCTTGAATTGCAGGTTTCCTATTGGCATACTCTCTTAATTTCTGTTTATCTGTGACTATTTTGAACTCTCCAACATTTTTGAATGCTAGCTTTGATGGATAGAGAATTTTGGCTAGAAATATTTTCTTTTCATACCTTAACTATCTCATACCCCTGCCATATTGTGTCGATGGTTTCAGATGAGAAATCAACACTTAATCTAATTGAGCTTCCCTTTTATGTGATGGCTGTTCTTTTTTCTCTCACTGACTTCATTTCTTTCTCTTCTTTTATTGAGCATATAACAGTTTGACAAGTATATGTCTTGGAGATGGGCTGTTGGGATTATACTGTTTCTTAAAAAATTAAAATTAAAAAGAAATCTGACTATATTTAAGAATAATATTTTAATATGTTCATTAATTTTAACAAAGATATCACAACAATATTAAGTATCATTAATAAGGGTATTTTTCTTTTTCAAGTCATAAAAATATTCTAAAATTCATTGTGGTGATGAATGCAAAACTCTGTGATTAAACTGACAGCCATGGACTGTACAACATGTAGAAGTGTAGGGTGGGTGAATAAAACTGTTTAAAAAATATTCCAATGCTACCCAAAGTAATCCATGCGTTCAATGTAATACCTTTCAAATTCCCAGGACCCTAAGGGAAGAAATATAAAAACCAACCATCATTCATAAGGAATTAAAATTCACCGATACTGCAGTATACCCTTAGGGTGTTATATTTATTTACATCCTTTTCTCTTTGCTTATTTAGACTGTGAACTGTTTGAGAGGGAACATAAAATCTTATTCTCCTTTCCATATTCTTAAAGTAGTTTAATGTTTATCTTACAGTATTGCTGAAAAAATATTTATTGAATGACAGAGAAAACAAATGGTTGTGTCAGTTGAACAGATATTGCTATCTACATGGGAGAAAGGAGAAGCAGTGAGACAAGAGGAAATCCTATTGAGAGAGGGTAGGTAAATTTATGAGAGCCAATTCCAATGGAAACAGACTGGAGACATAACATATTTTAGTGTATGCAGAATCTTTCTCCAGAGTCCTCAACAGGGAACTCATTATGGGAAACCTGGCAATACTAGAGACCCCAACTAAAGAGAGGTGACCTGCTCCTGGGATGTAGGTATCTGGAGGGATAAGAGATGAACAAGGAGCTCCAAAGTTGTCTCAAGGTACAAAGTTGGCACAAGTTTGCATTGTGCATTCCTTTCTTACCTCCAGAGAAGTAAGTATCTCAGGGAGTATTGAGACAAGAGAATACTTCATTAATGCAGCTCATGAGAATAGAATCCCTAATGGTTAAGAAACTCTAAATGCTTCCCCTTCACTATATCAAGTCTACTTTACTATTCTGAGGTGAAGAGAAAACACAATTTTGTTTTTTAGAGACCTCATGAGTGGTTCCATCTGCCTTTTCTTCCTGGGACCAGAACTTCCAACTTCATCCATCATTTAAGAAAGAATCTGCATTTGTCAACTTGGAACCTGCCTTGATTACTTCAGGGTGAGTTACATAATCTTCACAGGTGCTGGGGGAATAATTTTGGCTACTTATATTCCTTTTATTGACAGTAGTTTTAAGGGCATCAACAGATTATGACCATATAGAAAACTTAAAATACAAAGTCCTATCTTCTTAAAAAGCCTGATTGGAAATAGATAGCAGATACATTTAAATATATTCTTTTTCCAGTCTTTCTCCTCTGGCCTCTCACTCATGGGTCTTCCCTCTCTCAGCAGTGTTTTTCCTTGTTTCTCTTGTTCTTTCTCTACAATTGCTAAAAGTATCTGTTTAACCACATTCATTCATTTTTTCTTTTAGTCATTCAACAAATGTTTAGTCGCCAATTACTTCATGATGAACTATAAGTATTATTTTGGGACTAAAGAAATGAGCAAGACTTTGCTTCTCATATTAAGGAGATTACATCCAAATGGGGTTATAGACATAGAAATTAGTATATCCAATATCCTGAGGTGGCTCTGAAATCTTGTTGAAGTGGGTCAGAAAGAATGGATTCATTCTGTGGAGGTTCATGGATTCACAAGGGTGCTTTAAATTGTACTGAGCCTTGAAGGAGGAATTGGAGTAATTTAAGGAGAAGAAAGGGTAGAAGCACACCAAGAAGAGTCGACAGGGACACAAATGTACTGCAGTTTTAAAAATAGTTCTTAATATCTGGTGGAAAATGAGAGGCAGACATTTAAAAGGGGAACTTGAGCCTGGCTAGGTTGACAGCAGCCATATAAGAAATATCCGGGTGTTTGCCCTCAAGAGGGCTATTTATGTTTGGAATTATTGGAGAGTCAGTGCTGGCTTATAGGAGGTGATGCTTAAGAAAAGTCTTACCCTGAGGAAAGCTCACTCTGGGTCAATGAGAGTATTGTTGATGATGAATGATGGGAATAGCACAATGGATGTAGGAAAGGTGAGGGGAGAGATTCTGTGTATGGTTGAATCATAATGTATAGAATATTTGCTATTAATACTAAGCACAATATCAGACATTTTATAGTCATTATTTAATTCTTTCAAATACTCTGTAAAATCAGTTTCATTTTTCTGATTCAAGGGATGAGGGATGTGAGGCTTAGAGCAAAGTGATATTCTTCTACAAGGCATGTAATTGTGTCTAGATTGTATCTTGGAATTTGATGTTCCGAGGATTTTGCATTTCATGAATAATTTTGATTCTTAATAAACTTAATATATTAGAACAGGGTTACATTTACAGAAAAATTGCAAGAATTTGAGAGATAGTTTCTAAGAACCACTCATCCCCTTTCTCCTGCTCTTAACCTCTGCCATTCAGAATAGCAACTTACATTTATTTATCATAAATTCTTAGGGTCTTTGTGACAATGACAGCTTCTCAGACTCTCATTTTCTTTGATAACCTGGATAGTTTGAGGAATGGAGATCAGGTATATTGTAAAGTATCCCTCAGTTACAATTTTCTCATGTTCTTCGCTTGATGAGAATGCACTTACGGGTTTTTTGGAGGAAGACACCAGAGATAAAGTGTCATTTCATCACATCATATCCAGGGTGCATCCTATCAAGGTGACTTATCATTGTTGATGTTTATCTTGATCAACAATGTTTTGAGGTCGATCAGAATGAAGTTTGTCATTTCTCTCCTTTTCCTCATATCACCTTTGGAAAAAGACATGAGGAGGTCTGCAGGAGTGAGATTTATTCTCAATGGGCTTGAGAAAGCAATAGCCACATAAATTATAGAATTCTTCTGCAAGAGATGTTTGTCTACTCTTATTTACTTTATCAATTTTTGTGTGTGTGTGTCAGGATGGATTCCTGACATTTCTTTCATAATTTGGGTTGTAATGCAATACTACTTTACTTGTTCAATATCTCCTACTTTTGGCTATGGAAACTCTTTCAGCTGCACTCTGTATCTCTTTACTATAACCCTATCATTGAGGGTTTTATTTTAGTACCTATTTCCACTTTGGTACTACAAGATGTGCCATATGCTTCTTGCATATTTCTGTCGTAGAGTCAGCAATTTCTGCAAGAAGTCACTTATGGAGAATGATGTTAAATTCTAAGTCTGAACACTGTTTGTGATCCTTGATACTGAGGACTCTAGGCCCTTTCTGCAGAGAGCATAAGGAAATACATATGTGTATACTAAACTTGTACATATGAATGTCTAGAAATAGGTCTGCACACAACCCTCTGTATTTATATTCACCTACACATGAGTTCATTCTCTGTGTCTAACTCTAAACCATTATCACACAGAACATTCTAACCTCCTCCCTTTGCTTATCTGTAAGCAGCCACTTCACAGTGAGAAATATATTCCCTCATCTCCTATCTGTCTAAGAATTTCTTCATTCCAGTGTACATGTATAGAATTATTAAAATTATTAATCCATACATGGTGGAATGCTACTTTACTAGAGTACTATACTTATGCACAGTGTCTTTTGACTTCATTTTATAGGCTCCATTCATAGCCTGTATTACTTTTTCAGCACCTTTGCCCTAAGACCCTCTTGTCAGTGCAAGTTGTACTTTTTTATAAAGTTGGATAGATTTGCAATATTTTCATTCTATGTGGAATTCTCTTGACCTTGTAAGTGATTTTTTAGTTGCATACATAAGGTTCACTCTTTGTGATGTCAAGTTCAGTGCGTTTTAACAAATGCATGGTGTCATGTGTCTACAATTACACAATATACAGAATAGACACATTGCTATAAAAATTCCCTGTGCTTGACCTAATCAATCCTCCTTCTCTCTCCTCAGTCCTCTGGCAACTTCTGAGCATCCTATTGTCACATTATTTAGCCTTACCCAGTAGGTCATATAATTGATATCAACATATTCAGCAGTTTAAAACTGGTTTCTTGTACTTAGCAATTATCACTTAAGTTTAATCCATAAACATTTTTGGCTGGATGGAACATTTATTTCATCTCAGCAATGTTCCATTGTATAGACACAGCACAGTGAGTTCACCTAGTAACCTATTGAGCAACACCATGTTTGCTTTCAGATTTGGAGTCGACAAAACAGCTCCTGTAAACATTCGCGTGTGGGCTTTGTGCAGACTCAAGTTTTCATATCAGCCACATATATACGTAAAAGCAGAATTGCTGGATTGTACAGTAAGACTAGGTTTAGTTTTATTAGAAACTGCTAAACTGTCTTCTGACTGAACCATTTTGTGTTCTCAAAGCAATGAAAGTCAGATGTACTATTGCACATACTCAAATAAATTTTTTTTATTTATTTATTTTTAATATTTAAATTTTAAAGTAGGTTTAGGTTTCATAAATTTTACATGACAATATAAGGGTTTCCCATATGCTCCTCCTTGCCCCTCCCACTCACTCCCATATTAACAAAGTCTTTCATTAGGATGATATATGATTGCATTCTCCAGTTCCAGCTCCACTTGTTGAGAAGACGATACTTTCTACATCGAATTCCCCTTGTCCTCTGTGAAACATCAGTGGACGCCATTTGTGTGTGTTCATTTGTCTATTTCATCAATAGCATTCTGTTTAATTATTGTGTTTTTATAGTAAGTGTTGCAAACAGGTAATGTGGTTCCTACAACTTTGCTCTTCTCCTTCACAATTTTGTCACACTGTACAAAAAGACTGGTCAAAATGTTTGTTGATTAAAATAAAGTCTGAGAGAATTTGTAATGGAAAATATTGCTGTGACAAAGTGTTTTCTATTATGAATAAGGATTCTAGTCAGCAAAAGTATCAAGGAGAAGCAGGAACATATGTTTTCCCTGACATTTTCAGATAAGAGCACTAGATCAATATAAAATCAATAAAAATATTAACTTAATGTGTTTACAATAGAAACCATACCATTTTTTACATTTTTCTGATCACTGCTTGTGGCTAAAATTTCATTGCTCTGATATCTTTACCAGGAAATTCATCATCTACATGGAAAGAGAAAATGAAACATACGTTTTAGAATTTTTCCTCCTGCGTCTCTCAGAAGATACAGAAGTGCAGCCCCTCCTCTTTGGTCTGTTCCTGTCCATGTACCTGTTCACCTTCATGGGAAACCTGCTCATCATCTTGGCCATCATCTCAGATTCTCACCTCCACACACCCATGTACTTCTTCCTCTCTATCCTGTCTTTTTCAGATATCTGTTTCACCTCCACCACTGTACCAAAGATGCTGCTGAACATCCAGACCAAATGCAAAATCATAACCTTTGAAAACTGCCTCAGTCAGAGGTATTTTTACATGCTTTTTGGACAGATAGACAACTTTCTCATGTTTTAATGGCTTATGACCGCTTTGTAGTGCTACCCACGGCACTACATGGTCATCATGAACCCCCGGGTCTGTGGCCTTCTGCTGCTGGCATCCTGTTTATTGAGTGTTTTGAACTCCCTTTTACAATGCTTAATGGTTTTTCAATTATCTTTTTGTACAGAGTTGGGAATCCCCCACTTTTTTTGTGAACTTAATAAGGTACTCCAACTTGCTTGTTCTGACACCTTCCTCAAGGATTTAGTGCTGTATTTTGCAGCTGGACTTCTGGGTGTTATTCCACTCACTGGGATCCTTTTCTCTTACTCCAAGATTGTATCCTCCATTTTGAGAATGTCTACAGCTGGGGGCATGTGTAAAGTGTTTTCTACTTGTGGGTCTTACCTGTCAGTAGTGATCTTGTTTTATGGTACAGGTCTTGGAGTGTATCTTAGCTCTGCTGCTACACACAATTCAAGGGCAAGCGCAATAGCCTAAGTGATGTACATGGTAGTCACTCCCATGCTGAGCCCCTTTATCTACAGTCTTAGAAACAAGGACATAAAGCAGGCCTTAAAGAATCTGAGAAACAGTCTCTCTATAAAAGGATTATTAGTCTGAAGTTTAGGAAAGTACTCATGATTGACAGAATTTAAACTCTGGGAGATCTAAATCTAGATTCTTTATAAGTGTATAGAAAGTTAATTTGAAATTTGCTGAATAATAAACTTCTATTTATTTAATTTTTGGATATCAAGGACACCGGTTTCTTCTGTATTATTTTACATCATGTGATCTCTTATTGTATTCCCTGGAATCAGTATTGAAGGCTGAAACTGCTGCCTGGATATCCAGCAGTGAAATATTTAATACATGTAGTTCTGTATATACATACAATTATAGCAAGTTCTGGAGTAATGAAGGTATACTACAGTCACTGCCAGATGAAATCAAGTGTTTGATTTATATGATTTTGGTGAAAATAATCTCTCATAGCAAAGGCTGTATAACAGCTACCAGGTTTTTTGTTCATTGCCTCCAGAAAGAAGTCACATCCTGAACTGCAGACATTTTCTGACTGGTTTAAAACAACCCACTTTCTATCTCTGATATGCACCATTTTCTTGCATATTGTCAATCATAAATTGACTGAGGTTGTAATCAACTACACAATCCTTAATTCTTCAAACTTTTATGGTCTCAACGGTTTTTGTGATTCTTCCATTGAGGTAAGGTTTTCTCTTTAAAAATTATTTACAAAGTTAAGGACATTTTCAGTATATTTCTCTCTGCAATTCCTACAATAATAGTTCACATACACAGATTACATAACCAATGAGGTGTTTTCCACATTTCCTACTATATCTTTTTAAACAATTAAAGCCAGATAATAAGCCACAATTGCAGTTGTTTATGTAGACCTACTGTGTACTTTGTGAGGTAGACTAAGTTGAATGCTTCTTTCGTCACCTGATCCCAGGTCTTCACTACAAGCGTCAAACCAGAATGGCATTTTGGAATTAGTGATTTCTCTGAGCTCTCAGACATTTTTGAAAATATTTGCTTATGTATTTGAATTCACTTCTCATTCTTTGGGAAGCTGTGAATTCATTTCCATTTTTTAATTTATTAATACACAGATTCAGAATCCGATGTCATACACATCAGAACTGCAATTTTCTTGGAAAGATATTTCACTCATGCAGTCCTATAAAATTTCTGTGTTTTGATTGAACCAGAATCTGAGAATTAAAATCTTCAGCTTGTCATTTCCTTTCGGAGGTCTCTCCTCTGCAAGTAAAAGCCTCACCTCACTCCACATTCCTTGAATCATGATTCCCAGCAAAATCTTTTATCACATAAACTAGTCAGTTTGTCAAAACCTTTCCTAGACAATGATGTCTTTAGAAATTAGTGCAAACAATATATTCTGAATAATTTTTTCAAAGCTATACGTACGCAATCGTGTACTTTTATCTAGTGGAAATAGTGTCATCGGGATTCTCACTCCCAACAATTTGATATATCAATTCCCATATTCATATCCTGTATGGCTGTGCTTTTGCAATTAGTTCTTGAACAAAATACTTTACATGTGTGGCTTCTTTTCAAGCAGAAATTTCTTTCCAAATAAAAGTTTTAAATAATTTTGACATTTGCCCATTGTTCATTTTGGGGAATGAACAATGGCCTAAAGTAGACTTATTATTATTCTATTTTACACTTATTATTGTTATACCAATGGAAGAACATTTATCATTGATATAAAGGCAGTGGTCACCTTTGGTTATGAGGTGAATGAAAGAGAAGAATTGGAGTAATATGGGGGCATTTTAGGGACATTGGAATTGTCCTGCATGCAATTGCAATGACAGATACAGGCCATTATGTATTTTGTCATAACTATAAAATTGTGCAAGACAGTGTAAACTAAAATCTAAATAAAAGTCCTTGTTTAGTAGCAGTGCTTCAATATGTGTTCCTCAATTGTAAAAAATGTATCACACTAATGAAAGATGTTGTTGATGTGGTGAAGTATGGAAGGGTGAGAGGGTAGAGCATGTGGGAATCCTCTATATTTTTTATGTAGCATTTATGTAATCTAAATCTTTTTAAAAATAAAAAAAATTAATTATAAATGAATTTTGAGAAATAACTTAGGCATGCATACTCATCTTCTTGAAGAAGCTAGATTTATGTGTTCCAAGTAACTGGAAGTATAGAAAAAACTGAAAAACAAATAAGCTAAGAAATTTGAAACCTCTGTTACCATCAGGAACACTGTGTAATAAAGAAGATCCCACTAGATTTATTGGCTCCAATAATATGCCTCCTTTCTGCAATCAGGTAGTAGGAGGCTCATGCTTATAGGATTGGTTAAATAGGCACTACACCTGCTAGTTCCCCATCCTCTGGAGGACAGGAACACAAGCCAGAAAGAGGTAGAAAAGGCTGCAAAAAGCCATGTACCATACCCACCTCACACTATACCATGTAGACTGGATGGTGGATGTGAAACTTACTTATATTTGAATGTAATTAAGGAGAGAGGGTGATTGTATTTCTTTCAAAATTCCCTAATAACCTTCTCTGTTGCCTTTATAAATACCTATCTGATGCATGATTCATATGCTAAGATTTTTTTAAGCACACGTAATGAGTGAGTGATGGACAGCTTTTCAACTCTGCTATATCTTCCTAGAACTTAGGTACTTAATTAGATCTTTACTTCCTTCCCGATTACTGCATCTTCTATTTTTCTCTCAAAGATAAAAATCATTCCTTGCTTTGTCAGTAGAATTTTACTCTTCTCCAGGAACCTACAATCTGTGGAAACAATAATGATTCACTCTAAACTGAGTGTAGAAATTGTTCTGATGGAAAACTAATTTTTTTCTTTAAGAAAATATAAATAGCTCCAAGAAAAAAAAATCATATTGTCGGCTATCATTGAAACTTAAGTGCAATTTAGGGTTTATTTAAAAAGGTAAAACTTGAAGAGAGACCCTGAAATATAGATTTCAGCGAAGGAAACTTTCATTAATTGAATGAGGGATAAAGACTAGGTTACAGAGGAAAATACTAGTATTTTATATGGAGAAGGAGACTTGATTGCTGCCTGTAAACCATGAAATATATGTTATATAAGAGGAGGAAAAATCTCATTTTGAGTGAGCTCTGTTCTGTTCAATTGTATTATGTTGTTTAAATAGAATAATTATTTTGGGACCCTACTATGAGAAATTTAGAAAAGATGAACACTGTCAATTGAACACTAACTGTCCAGAGTAGGGGAGGTGAGAATAAACACCCTCAGGTCCAGGAAACATCATTTAAATGAAGACACAGTAGAAAACAGTAACAGAGGATTTACTTCATATAATGAACCATAATAATGTAGCCAGTGTTAAGGTGAGTTTATGTCACACATAGGAGCAATGATTCCTTCCTCCACTTCCAATAGCTGAGTTTCCAAGAGAAGCAAATGCTAGATTAAGAGTATTGGATGAGAATTTCTTGGATTTCATCTCCTAGTGTCTTTCCCCAATGACACCATTCTCATTTCCCCTCACTTCCAGATCACCCTTCTCAGAATATTTGGAAGCACACACATTGCTCTGAGATACATCATCCCAAATGTGGTTATATATGTGTTTCATATCCTGGAGTTTCCAGAATGAGGATATTTTGCATTCATTTATTATCCAAGGAGGAGACCACCAGTGGAACAAAAAATCACTGGAATGAACCTCAGAATTTTTTTTTTACTGTGGGAAGAAAATATCATGGGAGGGAATTCTTTAGTGGTAGTAACTGCAGGGACACAGAGAAAGTGTCAGATGTCGGAAAGTCCACAGATACAAATTTGATTTACTTTCTAAATTTCTGTTTCAGGGTGGGTGGGACTTTGGTTTCTATTGCAGCTATATTTGTCCCAGTTCCACTTCATGGAAAATTTTAAATTTTATCATTGTATATTTTGGCAATTAGAGGTTCTATTTATTTGTTATTGAAATATGTTTATGCCATTTTATATATTGCAATAGATATTTTTAGTTGGCTTAAACTCATTAAAAATGTTTCCTATTATCTGAATAATTTCAAAATCAGAAACAAAGGATTTTTCCATTGTCTACTTTTCTTCTGCTCTTAGTTATGGTAACTTGTTTTCTTATTGTCTATGTTGATTTTTAAAATTGTGTTCTGTTTAATTTGTTGGACCCATATTTGTGTGAATTTTTGGAGGTCGTGGTGGAAAGAGAGGATTTACATTTGACTTTATTTTGCTTTTATATAGTCATAAAAATTTAACGTTAAGTTTTCCACTTACAGCTTTTAAGGCCACAAAAGTGTGGTGATTTCAAACTGTACATGGCTTGTCATTCAGAGGGATTTCTACCATGTAGCACCAGTGTCAGGGCAAGTGTTCATCATGATGCTCACATATGATCCATGTGTTTATACATTGTTAACCTTTACAATGCCACTATAATTCCAAGGTTCCCACTTTGATACAGGAATCTAACAA
>JAQZBX010077782.1:0-14221 GCA_029593785.1 Cabassous unicinctus
AAATAAATAAATCTTTAAAAAAAAAAAAAAAGAAGGACATAGAAATGCCCTTAATTCTTTAGAGGAATGAGGAGGCAGCTGAGGATGAAGCAGAGGGCTTGCCAGGGGTCACTGCTTGGCAGAGAAGAAGATAGCTGTAGACTGGGGGTTACATAATCATATGGATTTAATCAGGGAGGGCCTGGGCAGGAGTCATGGATAGATCAGACTGAGAAAGCATGCTAGACCTGACAAATTCCAGAGAACAGACCTGGGATTTGCTGGCCACAAGCACCAGAGCTGGATGCCAACAAGTGCCCACTGGGTGGAGACCAGTGCAGCCAGAGTGCTGTTCAGTTGTGTAAGCATGTGTGTCCCAGGCCCTCTTCTTCCACAACCTTCCCTCTTCCCACCATTTGAATCTATTTTAAAGAGGGGCATGAGCTAGCAGGAGAAAATAGGAAGCATCTATACATTCAAAGCCAGTTAAGTTTAAATCAGGTGGATTGAACTTTGTTTCAGTCATTTATTGCTGTGTAACAAAAAACCCCAAACTTTTGGAATTAAAACAACAAGGACTTATTGTTTTTCATGATTCTGCATGTGGCCGATTGAGTCCTCTACTGATTTTGACTTGGCTCACCCTTATGGCCGCATTTGACTGGAGGGGAGCTAGGCTGTGAGGTCCAAGAAGATCTCCCTCCTTTGTCAGGGAGTCACTGTTGATGCCTCTTTCTCCCTGTAGTCTTTAATCCCAAGCTTCATCATCTGGACATCTCAGGCTTGCAATCCAAGAGAGCAAGAGGGGAAGCTGTGGGCCACTTGGGGCCAGCTCTCCAGAACTCACAGGGTGTCACCTTTGCCCAGCCTATTTGTTTAGGCAAGTCATGAAGCCAGCACAAATTTGAGGAATGGGGAAGTGGAACCCCACCCTTTGAGAAGAGATGCTGTGTACCACATCTACTCTACCACAGGCTGAGTCTCCTGGAGTGGGCTGAATTTAGTTGTCTCTCTCCTTATCACCTACCTTACCCCACAACCCAGCAGGGTAGAGACAAAGACAGAAGGAAAGATTAGTTGTGGGAAACAAAAACCTTGCACTTTCTTTTTTAGATCTCAGGATGATAGGGTTACTGATATCTATTTGGTTATCTAAAGCCAAAGGAAGGGAAGAAAAAGAACAGTATTTGTATGGGATTTAATCTCCAGGGCACCTTACATATAAAAGCATATATTTATGACACCTTCCCTTACATCTTGCATTTGTACTTTTTGCTGTGCCACTGAAATGTCTACAAAAGCTACTGTTGTCTCAATATAACAACGATTTATGACAAATACCACACACTGGTTGGCTTAACAAGAATTTACTGGCTCACAGTTTCGGAGGCTAGAAACCCAAAGTTGAGGTGCCTGCAGCATTCTGGTGCTGGCCAGCCCCAGCTTCTGTGGTTCTTAGGCTGGCATTGCTGCATCTGTCACATGGCTTCTTGCTCTGGCTTCTCCTTTTCCTGCTTATTTGTCTGTGTGTCTGGCTAGAATTTCTCTCCTTAAAAGGATTCAGTCTTGTGGTCTAAGTCCCACCCGATTCAATTTGGTCTCATCTAAACAGGATCATTGACAGTTTTCACAAATGAATCTATACCTTAACTAATAATAACATCTTCAAAGGTCCTATGTACAAATGGGTCACACCCATAGGCATGTGTGTGTGTGTGTTAGGACTTGTACATGTCTTCTATGGGGGACAGGATTCAATCCTCAGTGCTCCTTAACATCAGTAAAAAGTCAGGATGAATCCAGGAAACTAAATATTCTTTAAGCCTGAAGAGAAAAGGTCTGGACCTCCTGAAATTCAGTGCGTGAGAACATGCCTTGCTTCTGCCATCAAATAATCTCGGGCCTGAACTGCTCCTTAACTGCTGACCAGGTGGACGTCTACCTTCCTTCCTAGTTGGGAACTTTCCTGTGGTGTTTCTTGCAGAGTAGGAAACTAAAGAGAAGTTTAAAGGACAGTGTGACAGTTTGAAGCTGGATGGACTCCAGAAAATCATGTCCTTAGAGCTAATCCATTCCTGTGGGTACCTTTTGATTAGGTTAGTTCAGTTAGAGTGTGACCCGGGGTGGGTCTTAATCTTCTTACTGGAGTCCTTTATAAACGAGATGAATACAGAGAGAGAGAGAGACAGAGAGAAGGACACAGAAGCTGAGAGAGAAAGCCATGGAACCAAGAAGCTGAAACAAGAGAAGGGAGAGCCCAGCAGGTGCTGCCATGTGCCTTGCCATGTGACAGAGGAGTCCAGGATCACTGGCAGCCAGTCTTTGGGGAGAAAGCATTGCCTGATGATGCCTTGATTTGGACATTTTCATGGCCTCAGAACTGTAAGCTTGCAAGCAAATAAATTCCCATCGTAAAAGTCAACCCATTTCTGGTATATTGCATTTCAGCTGCTTAGCAAAATAAAACAAGCAGAGGAAAGGAAAATGGGAAAGTAAGGAATAAGAAAAATGGGGTGGGATGGTGGTATAGGTATTGAGATTTGAAGAGAGATGCTTCCAGAAGCACAGTGGAGTTACTTGTGTTTTTGAAGAATGCTACTCTGCAGGTGGTTTCCTGGCAGAGGTGTGCTTTCACCATTTATCCCAATGGAGTGATGACTTCAAAGCTTAAGTATAAACATTTATATGAAAGTGAAGCCATTAAACATGTTTATTCTGTTTAGAAGGACCCAGCTCTAGGCCCTGAAACTTCAGACACTATAATAATAATAATAATAATAGTAATAATAATAATTCATGCCCACAGTGTGTTTTATCTTAAGTGATGTGGAACCCTTGACCAACATATTTACAATAATGATTTATTAAATGTAATTTATGATGATACCGAAAAGCATACTTTGAGGTGATTGTTTCAAAAAATTTGTCTGTTTCTTCCATTTCTCTACTTTCTTTATTTCACAAATAATATAGTAGAAAGGAGAAGAAGTGAAGAAGTAGCAGGGATGGCAATTTAGAAGCCAGTGAGCGGTGGAACAGAGAAGGGAACGGGGCACTCTGACCATCTCAGAAACTGGAAATTTCCACCGAGCTTCTTCACTGAGGTCTGTGGAAGGAGCAGCGTGTTGTCTTATCTTGATTTGCAGATTCCTTGCAGCTGGGACTGGCTTACTTCCATCATGTAATATCTGAAAGATTAAATCAAGAAGATAAAACTGGAATTTTGCTGTTCCAAAAGACTTTGATGAATTTCTTGCATATTTTCACATGGATGTGCTTCTTGGATTTTATGTGAATTTTGACCAAATAATTTTATTTTCATCCAACCCATCACCCCTCCAGAGAAAATATAAAAGGGAAAACCAGTCACAAAATCCATTCAAAGGCATTTATTCTCAAAAAAACCTTCAGGTTTGCAGATCTGAACTCAGTGTCTGAGCAAAACCTTCAACCCTTAATTTTCTAACTTTGAGGAAATCTTCTGCGAATACCTCACAGCCTCCAGTTTTATTTTCCAACTTCATGGTCTTTGTTCAACGGCTCCCAAATCAAGCTCCATCCCATGCCTGCAGGTCTGTTTCCTTCTTTTCTCTCTATAAGCAGCTCCCTGAGATAATAGTTTCTCCACAGAAGCACCCTGGCTCTCTACTTTTACCTCAGTCACTTCCCTCCAGCTAGAATGCTTGCTTCACATTTTCACTGGTTGAAATTCTTAATGCAAGAAATTGCCCTGTTGGGGGTCGGTTTGGCAATTTGATTACCAAAATTTTAAATGTGCAGAATTTTTAGCACTGCCGTTCTAGGAGTTCTATATAAATGTACAGGAGTACAAGATTGATGTAAGAATGGACATTTGCACATTATTTGCAAAAAATAACGGAGGCCATCTCTTGTGTCCCTCAACAGGGGCAGGTTAAATATTGCATGCTACACTGGAATACATGCTGTTTTGAAAGAGGAGGACATAAACATGCACAGACATGGGAAGATTCCTGAAATAGTTATCTATTGCTATGTAACAATATTCTGCCAATTAGCAGCTTGAAACAACACACACTTATTAACTCACAGCTTAGCTGGGTCACCTGAAATCAAAGTATCTGCTGGGCAATGGGCTCACTTGAGGCTTGGCTGGGAAAGACTCTACTTCCAAGCTCTCATGGGAGCTGGCAGTATTCGGTTCCTTACGGGTTGTCAGATTGAGGGCCTCGGTTTCTTGTTGGCTGTCATCCAGAAGCTGCCCTCAACTCCTTGCCACACGGTTTCATCAACACAGCCTCTGGCCTTTTTAAAACCAGCAAGGGAGCATGCTCCCAGGAAGACTGTTGCTATAATCTAATGTAACATAGTCATGTGAATGGAATCCCGTACTTCCCATCACCTTTGCCATATTCTATTGGTTAGAAGCAAGTAACAAGTCCTGCCCATCTGCAAGGGAAGGGAGTCCATGGAGCCATGACCACCAGGAAGTAGGACTGTGGGCCACCTTAGAACTTGTCACATGACCATAATAAATTTTTAATTAAAGAAAATTCTAGAGAATAAGAACATTACACAAGTGGATAATGGACCACTAAATAGTCTGTGGACTCAAGTTATGACTGGGAAGTGGCTCCCCAGCCAGGACCACACTCCCCAGCATCCAATTCTGTCTAAGTAGGGCCATGTGGCTGGTTCTCATGTGGGTAGATGGGATGAAAGTCACTTTTGGCCCAGAGAGTTTAAGAAGTGGATGTGATTCCCCTGTGCCTTTCTCCATCTGCTAATTGGATTGGGAAGACCGAGCATTGAAGATGTGGAGCCACGAGGTGAAAGAATCCTGGATCCAGGAGTCCCTGCTTAGAAAAGAATCATCCAAACAGGCAAACCCACAATTTATTTTGTTTAACAGCAGAAATTCAGGGTTTATTTGTTACAGCAGCTAATGTTACTTACTTTAACCAATACATATGGTATAATATAATCCCATCTAAAACTATATATATATATATATATATATATATATATATGCATATATGTAATATGAATTTTTTATTCTCTTAATTGGATAGGAAGAATTCCTTTTAGGGAGGGTATTAGCTTTCTACTGCTACATAACAAATTGCCCACAAACTTAGAATCCTAAAACAATAAGCATCTATTATTTCTCAAAGTTTCTGTGCATAAGGAATCTGGGAACAGTTAACTGGATGGTCCTGGTTTAGAGTTTGTCAAAAGGCCAAGCAGTCAACTGAAGAAGCTTGATGGGGGCTAGAGGCTCTATGTCCAAAGTGGCCCACTGACCTGGCTGGGATGCTGGTTCTGGCCATGCATAAGGACCACCATAGATCCTCTCCCAAAGCACCTCTCCACAGGGTTGCTTGAGTTCCTCCTGGCAGGATGGCTGGCTTTCCCCAGAGTGAGTGATCTGAAAGAGAGCCAGGTGGAAGACTCAATGTCTTTTATAATCTAGCCTTGGAAGACACACAGCATCATTTTTGCAATGTCTTATTGGTTTCACAGGTCAGTCCTCTTCAAAGTGGGAGGGGATGAAGCAGCATATGAATATCGTGAGGTGAGGATCATAGGGGGCTTGCTAACATGGGTGGGTGGACTGTAAGAAAATACAGTCGATTCTCATTCTTTGAGGCAGTTCTATTTTACAAAGCCAGTGCAAACACTGAAACTTTGCTCCTAGGGAAAATATAGGGTTCAGTCTTACAAGCCTCTGACCACAACACTTTCATCCACCAATCCATGCACAACCTTGGTATGTGTGTTCCTGTTTAAAGACAACTTTCTTGACTCATTAACATCAAACTCATGGCCAACAGCCCTAGAGCTCATGCCTGTAGGAAGGCTATCTAACACACACATTTTCCCCATAAAGCACATCACTGCCTTCTTGTGCTTAGGAACACTAGACAGCACTTCAGCACTACACTTGGGGGCCATTTTAAACAGTGAAATCACCAATGAAAAGCACAAATACGTGAAACATGTGGCCCTAAATATACCATGAAAAGGGCCCTTGTTTATGGTATGAGAGCTGAAACAAGAAGGCAGAGTGTTGCCTTGTTTGACATCAGCTGGCAAAACACAACACAAAAGTTTTGACTCAGATTTTTTTGTCGCTCTGCACACATCTGCCAGTGACCACAAAAGCTCCACGAATATTGATTTTGGGGTTACAAATGCATTTTAGGGAGTAGATGGATTCACCAATATGAAATTTGCCAGTAAGGAGGATTGAGCATACCTTGCTAAGATTCTCAGGGTAGGGCATGGGACTCTGAGGAGGTTTTGTTGTTATTGCTGTTGTTGTTTGAGGTACCGGGGCCAGGGATTGAACCAGGGACCTCATATACGGGGAGCCGTATATGAGGTGTCACTCAACCACTGAGCTACACCGGCTCCTCCAAGTTGGTTTTTTTTGTTTGCTTGTTTTATTTTTGTTTTTAGGAGGTACCAGGGATCGAATCTGGGACCTTGTATGTGGGAAGCAGGCGCTCAACTACTTGAGCTACACCCACTCCCTCTGAGGAGTTTTAACAAAATAAACAAAGATAAATAAATAAAATAAATTAAAAGGCTGAGCTGCTTCTGATGAGACTCGTTGAGACGGGAGACGCAGGGAGAAGAGCAGTGAGGAACATGAAGGGAAGGGAGAAATGGAGGGGCCCAGGGGGTGTACTGTGTGAGGCAACGTTCTGTGGACACCCAGCAACTTGGTGAGCTTCCTGGGGTGCTCAGTGGAGAGCAGAGATGACTGCTGCAGAAGCAGAGGCTCAGGCACCCAGCCAACCTCAAAAACAATCCCTCAGACAACCAAGCCATTTGGAAATTTATACTTCAAAGGCTAGCTTGCTGTAGCTGAAGCCAACAATATAAGCTGGAATCAACTGTGCATTCCTGATGGGAATACTGGGGCTGGGGGTGGGGGGGTTTCATCGTCAAGTATTCACAAGAAACGCAGAAACGGGTGTAAAAGAACGTTCTGCCTTGTTTGAGTGGGTCAATCTCACCACTTCTGGAGAGCTGGACGTGGTTCTGCGTGCTATGTCTTCAAAGCGGGGGGTGATGCATCACGGAGTGGGGGGTACACAGGAAGAAAACATTAACATTTCCATTGACATCTTTTATCTAAAAAATCAAAACGTTGGCCTTTGCTGATATTTAGTGCATCCTCCCTTAGTCCATGCCTTATTTCTTGTCTGCTTTCAGTATCCTGCAATGAATTGCAGGGTGTGTGCCTGGTAATGGCAAACTATGGACTATATCATCCAGCCTTCTCCACACTTACCCTTGGACAGAGGTCAGATGGTTTAAAAAGACACTTGCAAAGAAACCACAGATTAAAGCTTAGATTAATCATTTCTCAGGGATCAAGGAAACCACAGAGCTGACATCTTTACCTAACGTGAGTGTCTCGTCTGCCTCGTTACCGATCCGGGTCTTTCCCTCAAAATTAAAGTATCAAGACAAACTTTTGAAAGAGGGAATTGCATCCACTGCCATCAGTAGGGTCTCAAATTTAACTGAGCGGTTTGCATTTTATTCGACAGCCCTAATTCCAAGGGCTTTGAATCTCCGCTCTGCCTCCTAATGGCCTGAGAGCTGCCTGACCTTAGTTTTGTAGTCTGTAAAATGCATCTGGTGATTCCTGCCTCTCTGAACTGGAATTGTGATGCCATGTGGCATGTGTGAGACCCTTCTAGCTGATTGCCTGTGGCCCTGGCCCACCTGGATCCCACCTGACTTAGGGGAACACAATTGCCCAACTCAGCGGGCAAGGAGAAGACAGAAGGTGGCACAAGGATGGCTTGTAATAAGGTTCATGATTGAGGGTGCCATGCAGGATTGGAACTTCTGGCCTGGCTCTTCTGCTTAACACACAAGAGGCCCTTGTTCACTGCATCTGGCACGAAAGGATCTGGGGGTGCCAGTTGGTCAAATGCTATTGCTACATAAGAGCTGCTCTATTACTCCCAGGGGCTGGCTCCATCTCACGTGGTCCTGGGCTTCCTTTACAACCCATGAGGGCGAAAGCAGCGATATCACAATTGTTTGGGGTAGACTGCGACTCTGCATCAAGCAACGACAATGATCACCAATGTTTATTCAGAGCCAACCACAGCTCAGACACTTTCTTAGCTCATGACAGAAAGGAAATGATTGAATCTTCATAATCATAATTCATGGTGGACTCTGGCATGGGTGTCCTCAAGCTTTCACCCACTGTCCGCTTCTAGCCATCAATCCTTAGCTAACTAGTTAGCATGGGACCTCTCTGCTGGTTAGGAGATGGTGAATTTATACTGGGATATGCCTTAAGGACAAACTTTCCAGAACTTTCCAGAAGTTTCCAGACAAACTAGTGGTGATACTTCAGGTGGTTAACAAGACGTGGTGTCTGATGGTGAAAGGGTAGGCTTGAGGAGAAAGTAGTGTTGACTATATGGACTCAGGTAGGCAGCTGCCACCTGAGTTGTGCTAATCACCAAATCTTGCAGCTTCTTTGCCTCATGTGTAGCGTGGGAGTGCCAATGAAATCACCGGGCAGCAGGTTGGGGAGATTGGTCCAATAATATTTAAGTTATCATAGCCTGTGGATGGCAGCTATTGTTTTAATGGAAAATCTACACCACATGGGGGGTTATTCCATAATGGGTACAGAGTTTCTGTTGGGGTGATGAGGAAGTTTTAGGAATGGATGGTGGTGGTGGTTGCACAACATTGTGACCGTAATTAATGCTGCTGAATTGCACACTTAGAAATGGTTAAAGTAGGAAAACTTATGTTATATACCTCAATAAAAAATAAATCTACATGGTAACTGAGCAAGAGTAAATCAAGAAATAGGCTCAGAGAGCAGACAGACCTTTGAAATGTCTTAATCCAAGGATTCTTCATAGTTATCGTGCAATGACCTGTATTTTATACCAAGATATGCTTCCCACTAGTTAATCGGGTATCTTTATTTCCTTATTTTTTATGCCTTATATGTTGTGTTTTATGTTTTTAGCTCTGTTGTTCAATAGCTGTTTAGAACTCAAATTTCCTTTTCTTTCCTTGTTTTCATTAGGAGATTTTTTTTTGTGTGTGATTAATAAGATAATACTTCTCGATTGTAGTATTATTATTTTAAAAGTAATAATTAACAATTAGAAAATAAGAAACTTGCAAAGAAATAATTACAGTTTCTCAGAATCTTCATCCAAATGTCAGATGTTGGACCCCCAAATATCACCAACACAACCTGATAAAAAGACGGTAAAGCCGAGTTTCTAGCTTACTGTGGGAAGAGAGAGCCCACACCTGCAGAGCACTGCCGGGGTTTCTGGAGTGGGAAAGCAGGGTCAGAATCTATTGAGAACTGAAAGCTTGCTTCAGGTGGGGGCTTCACTAGGATCAGTAACAGTTCAGGATTGGTGGAATAGGCCAGGGATTTAAAGAATCTTAGAATGCAAACCGTGTGGATACTTTCCATTGAAGAGTTGCTGGATCTTTCGGGAAGTTCCTGCAATGGATGATGGAGCTGTTTGCCTGGGCCAAGATAGTGAAGAGATGTTAATGCAGATGGTGGGCTAGCATAGCCAAGTTAGTGCAGACGGTGACGTGTGTGTGGGTGTGTGAGATGGGATATTTATGAAAGATGCTAGATAATAATTCTGCACGTTTGCTTGGATTATAATTGATTACAGTTAAAGCACATAACACCAAAAACAGCCCTGGAGACTGGAGACCCGGCCCTCTTGGTGCTGCTCAAACACCTGCAGTGGCCCCTGGTTCCAAACTCATCCATCTTGGGCTCCAGGGTGCCCCTGGGGTCTGCTTGGCACCTGCCCCGTCACTCCAATCTCTCTCTGCTATTCCTGCCCCCACATCCCTGTCTCTTGGAGGCAGAGGGTGATTTCACCTTCTCTTTCCCAGGCCCTCACCTCCTGGTGGTCAGCGCATCCGTCCAAAGCCAGCCCCTATCCCCTCCGTGGAGAAGCCGCCAGCTCCTGTGTGCAGCTCCATGGGCAGCGACGCCCAGGTCCACCCCAACCCCCATGGCCTCCAGAGAGTCGAGGCTGCTTTTCTGATCGTGTTGTCTTCACCAGCCTGAGGCACATGGGGGGCCTGGAGAGAGTAAAATGGGTGTGTAGGGCAGTGTGTGTTTGTGTGTCTACATCTGTGTGGGTTTGTGTATGTGTGTAGAAGGGTATGGGTGTCTATGTGTGGACATGTGTGTGCATCTGTGTGTAGGAGTGTGTGCTTGTGTTTAGGGGTGTGTGTCTGTGTGCAGGGTGTGTGTGAGAATGACTCTGTGTGAGTTTCTGAGTGTAGGGATGTGTGGGTCTGTGTGTAGGGGAGTGTGTTTGTGTGTAGGAATGTATGTGTGCCTGTGTAAAGTGGTATGTGTCTGTATGTGGACATGTGTGTGCACATGTGTAGTAGTGTGTGTCTATGTGTAGGGGTGTGTGTGTAAGAATGTGTGTCTGTATAGGGATGTATGCATCTGTGTATGGGTGTGCAAATGTGTAGTGGAATGTGTGTGCATCTGTGTGTGGAAGTGTGTGTGTCTGTGTGTAGGGGCTGAGTGTCTGTGTGTAGGTGTGTCTGTGTGTGAAAATGTGTGTGCATCTGTGTGTAGAAGTATGCATGTTTGTGTGTAGGCATGTGTGTGTCTGTGTGGTGTAGGAATTTGTGTCTGTGGTAGAAGTGTGTGTGTCTGTGTGTAGGGGTGTGTGTGTGTAAGAATGTGTGTTTGTGTGTAGGGGTGTGTGTATTTTTGCATGTAGGGATGTATGTATCTGTGTATATGGGTGTGCAAACGTGTAGAGGAAAGTATGTGCATTTGTGTGTAGGAGTGTGTGTGTGTAGAGGTGTAAGTAGGAATGTGCTTGTCTGTGTGTAGGAGCATGTGTGTAAGAATGTATGTGTGTGTGTGTAGAGGTGTGTGTGTCTGTGTCGGGGTGTGTGTGTGGAAATGTGTGTGTGTCTGTGTGTAAGGGTGTGTGTGAGCAGGACTGTGTATGTGTCACTGGGACTGGGGATGGGAGTAAGTGGGAGTTTTCGTCTCCTTGTAGACGAAAAACTGCAATGTCTGCAACGCCAGTCAACTGGAAATGCGGCACACTCCACAATTTCCGCAGGGACTCTGCGCAGTGGGCGGTGGCTGCACTCCTGACTACCGCGCCCGCCGACCCCAGGGAACTCGGTGGGCACCCCCTGGGTGGGACCCCCCCTCCCCGCCCCCTCCCCCTCCCCCAGCGCGGCCACCTCGCGCTCTGGACAGCAGCGTCCTTGGCGTCCTTGGCGTCGGATGCATCGTGGGCTCTCGTGAGTGGGCGAGGCGACAGCCTCAGCGGAGAGCCGGGTGCCCCTCCCACCCAGGAGGGGGTCCTGCAGGGCCTCCCTGTCAGACGCCTGAGCATGTCATGAAGCGTGGCCTTCACAGGCCCGCAGGCACACGCAGGCTTCTGGGCCCACAAGGAGAGGGACACTGGGTTGGAGGGAAGGCCCGGCGTGGGGCCGAAAGGGGAGGGACGGAGAGGGGGAGGGGGCCGGAGGGGGTTCAAGGACTCGGGGGACAGACTGTCCTGGACGTGAGCCTGGAGGAGAGAGAGGGCCATGGAGTGCCAGGCACGCCTTTCTGTTTACAGAAGGATTGCTATGTTTTCTCGAGACACCATTATTTATCTAATTTGTGAGTGCGATTCCAGACTAATGCACAAAGAATCATAAACAAGACCCAAGTAAACACCAGCTCCAGAGTCCTGACGGAAGCATGGAGGCACAGTTTCATTTCATCACAGAGAGGGTGGTTTTTAAACCTGGCTTGGCAGAGTGGATAAACAGGGAGGTAAGGGGATATCCAGCAGTGGGGATTAGCTAAATAAATTAGGGCACCTCCGGATTCAGTGGTTTTGCCTGGTGTTTCAAATAACATTCGAGTAGAAAATGCCAGTGGTATTGAAAGACAGCATGACATAAGATTATGGGAAAATATCAGGTTTCAAAGGAGAATGCAATGATCCTGGATTGGAGGGGAAAATGCCCAAAAGGACATTATTGGGACAATTGAAAAAATTGTAATATAGACTGTAACCTTGATATCCATGTTAAATTTCTTGAACTTGATAACTGCACTTAAGTTGGTTACATAAGTCAATGTCTTTGTTCTTAGGAAATGTACATGAAGTATCAAGTGGTAAAGGAGCATGATGTGTAAAACCTGCTCTCAAATGTTTAAAAAATAGAAAAATAGACACAGACAGATTGATAGCTAGGTAGATGATAGATAGTTATAGATAGATATGGCGTGATGTAATGAATGTGGCAAAATGTTAAAAGTTGGTAAATCTGGGTATCTGGGTGGGGGGTATATTGGAGTTTTTGCATTATTTTTTCAACTTTCCTGGAATTTTGAAATTATTTCAAAATTAAAAGATTTTTTAAAAAGAATGTAAAAATATAATATTGTGATGATGTTCTTTTCATTATTTGTAACAAATGTGTCACAACACAGGAAGGTGTTCGTGGTGGGGTGATGTATGGGAATCCTGTATGGTATGCATGATTGTTCCTTAAAAATTTGAAATAAAAAGGCAAAAAAACAACACTCACACACTCAGACACACACACTCCACACTCCATCTATGTGTGCATGTATGTGGAAGTAGACCAAGATGCTAGAAATGGTTAATTGTGGAAGGGGGGAATATAGGCAGTTTTCTCTCTCTCCTTAATTTCCTTACCCATATCCATTTTTTAAAGATAAATATATGTGTGTATGTAAAACACACATAGATACATGTGTGTCTATGTATTCACACATGCATACATATACATACAGGCACACGTGTGTGTACATAAATATATTTAAAGTAAAGCAATCTAAGAAAAGAAGTTTGGGAAACATTTACTGCATGCTGAATTAAGCCAGGCCCAGTACTAGTCGGTACATCTCATCTCATTTGAGCATTACAACAATTCTCTGAAAGAGTTTTAATTGTTCTTACCAATTAGTGAGTTAGGGCTGGGGGATGCGGCTGCCTGCAGGCAGCCAGCTCATGACAGCAGGGGCCGTGGTCCTCATTTGGCCCCATGCTATCCTCCTTGTTCCTCTCTTAGAGAACAGCATGGCCAGGCAAGGTTGCCGCTAAGCTTAGCCCAGCTCAAGGCATGGGATAAATCCTTCCATAAATGCTGAATTCCCTGACTACCTTGTTAGAAAGTTTATAGACATTCCACTTCATCACGCCACCTTCCCAATAACAAAGTAAGCCCGGGGCTTGTTTGCACTAGCCGGGGAAGGTTGTTTCAGTGACGTGGGTCACTGCTGAGCTCGGTCCTGCCTGACTGCCCCGTTTGATCTGGGAGCCCAGGGCAGCCAGTTGCAGACTGTGCGTGCCCACGCAGGCTTTTGGCAGACTCCTGAAGTCTCTGCAGGGTCCATGAGCACCTGACAATGCAGGCTTGGAACGCAGGAGGGGAGCTGAAGACCCGAAACGCGGACTTTCTCCCGCTACAGTGCTTGTGAGATGGGGGCTGGGTGACCGCCGTTGTTGGGACGACCAAGGAGGTAAAAGGAGTTGAAGACACTTGCTTTGCTGACGGCAGGACAAGCCTCTGCAGAACTTTGAGCTATAATCCAGCTGTTCCACTCTGCTTCTTAGCTTCAGTGCAAAAGGAAAGCATCCTGTACTTTGGTTGTGACTAGACAACTGTCTTGGTTTGCCAGGCTGCTATGACAAAAATCACACAGTGGGTTTGTCTTAAACAACAGGAATTTTCTTCTCATGGTTTTGGAGGCTGGAACTCCAAATCAAGGTGGAGGGCTGGCTTCCTTCCTGGGTCGGTAGCCTTGGGTTCGCTGGCTTATCCTGTCACATGTCGACAGCCTCTCCTTTCTCCTCCAGGTTCTCACTGACTTCCGGCTTCTCCCTGTGGCTGTCTCTCACTCTGGCTTCTGGCTTCTTTCCCTTTAAAGGCTTCCAGGAATCCAGATGAAGACCCACCCTCAGTTGACTGCACCTTCGCCGAAGATGACATCTTCAAGAGGTCCTATTTGGGGTAGGTTCACACCCACAGGAAAGCAGTTTAAGATGAAGAACATGTCTAAATTTGGGGTGTATAATTCAATCTACCACAATAACATTTGTGCTCAGGGGCTAAAAAGACCCTGTGTGGTTGGGTTTTGCATTGTGACTCAGTTCTTCTGGGCAGTTACTCTTGCCCATTTCCCGACCAGGAAACAGCTAGGGAGTCAGGT
>JAQZBX010077783.1:0-14222 GCA_029593785.1 Cabassous unicinctus
AAGAATATTACAGGGAAGCGGGTGTGGCTCAATGGATAGAGCTCCCGTTTACCATATGGGAGGCCCCAGGTTGGCTTCCTGGGGCTCTCCTTGTGAGAGCAGGCTGGCCTGAGCGGCGCGGTGGGCTGATGCAGCAGGACCTCACAGCAAGGGGGAGATAAGCAGACACAGAAGAAATACACAGCGAATGGACATAGTAAAACACAAGCAGCAAGGGGGGGATAAATAAATAAATAAATAATAAATCTTTAAAAAAAGAAAAGAATATTACAGACCAATCTCTCTAATGAACATAGATGCAAAAATTCTCAACAAAATACTTGCAAACCGAATCCAACAGCATATCAAAAGACTTATACATCACGACCAAGTGGGATTTATTCCTGGTATGCAAGGCTGGTTCAATGTAAGAAAATCAATCAACCTAATATACCACATTAACAAATTGAAGGGAAAAAAACACACGATAATCTCAATCAATGCAGAAAAGGCATTTGACAAAATCCAACATCCTTTTTTGATAAAAACACTTCAAAAGATAAGAATAGAGGGAAAATTCCTCAAGATGATAAAAGTCATATATGAAAAACCCACAGCCAACATTGTACTCAATGGGGAAAGGTTGGAAGCGTTCCCTCTAAGATTGAGAACAACACAAGGATGCCCACTGCCACCATTGTTATTCAATATTGTACTAGAAGTTCTAGCTAGGGCAATTAGACCAGAAAAAATAATTAAAAGCATCCAAACAGGAAAAGAGGAAGTAAAACTCTCACTGTTTGCAGATGACATGATTCTGTACTTAGAAAATCCTGAAGTATTCACAACAAAGCTACCTGAGCTAATAAATGAGTTCAGCAAAGTGGCAGGATACAAGATCAATATGCAAAAATCAGTAATGTTTTTGTACACTAGTACTAAACAATCTGAGGAGGAAATCAGGGGGAAAATTCCATTTTCAATAGCAACAAAAAGACTCAAATACCTAGGAATTAATTTAACCAAAGAAGTATGGAACCAATATGCAGAAAACTACAAAACAATGCTAAAGGAAATTTTAAAAGACCTAAACAAATGGAAAGACATTCCATGCTCATATATTGGAAGAATAAATATCGTGAAGATGTCAATCTTATCCAAACTGATTTATAGATTCAATGCAATACCAATCAAAATCCCAACAGCTTACTTTACAGAATTAGTGAAGGCAGTTACCAAATTCATCTGGAAGGGTAAGTGCACCCGAATAGCCAAAAGCATTCTAAAAAAGAAGAGCGACGTGGGAGGAATTTTACTGCCTGACCTTGAAACATATTACAAAGCTACAGTGGTCAAAACAGCATGGTGCTGGCATAAAGATGGACACAACGATCAATGGAATAGAATTGATAATCCAGAAATAAACCCTCACCTATACAGTCAACTGGTTTTTGACAAACCTACAAGTCCATGCTAACGGGATAAAACAGTCTCTTCAACAAATGGTGCTGGGACAACTGGATATCTATAACCAAAAGAATGAAAGAGGACCGCTCTCTCATTCCCTATAAAAGAATCAACTCAAAATGGATCAAAGACCTAAACAGAAAAGCCAGGGCCATAAAACTACTTGAAGAAAATGTAGGGAAACATCTTCAAGAAGTTGTAGTAGGTGGTGGTTTCTTGGGCTTTACACCCAAAACACATGCAACAAAAGAAAAAAACAGATAAATGGGATCTCCTCAAAATTAAACACTTCTGCACCTCACAGGTCTTTGTCAAAAGTGTGAAAAGGCAGCCAACTCAATGGGAGAAAAATATTTGGAAAACACATATCTGATAAGGATTTAATATACAGGATATATAAAGAGATGTTACAACTCAACAAGAAAAAGACAAACGACCCAATTAAAAAATGGGCAAAAGACTTCCAACAGATATTTGTCCAAAGAAGAAATACAAATGGCAAAAAAAACACACAAAGAAATGCTCAACATCACTAATGATTAGGGAAATGCAAATCAAAACTTCATTGAGAAATTATTTCACACTCATTGGCCACTATTAAAAAGACAGAGAACTACAAGTGTTGGAGAGGATGTGGAGAGATAGGGACACTTATTCAATGTTGGTGGGAATGAAGAATGGTATAACCACTGTGGAGGACTGTTTGGCAGTTCCTAAAGAAGTTGAATAACCAACGTGACCCGAAAATACCACTACTGGGTATATACCCAGAAGAACTGAGAGCAATAACACGAACAGACATCTGCACACCGATGTTCATAGCAACATTATTCACCATTGCCAAAAGTTGGAAACAACCCAGGTGTCCATCAACAGGGGAATGGATAAACAAATTGCGGCCTATTTACATGATGGAATATTATGCAGCTGTAAGACGAAATGAAGTTGTAAAGCATATGAGAACATGGATAAACCTGGAAGACATGTTGAGCGAAGCAAGCCAGACACAAAAGGACAAATACTGTATGAATGTGTTACTATGAACCAAATATATTGTGTAACATATTGTTTGATTCAAAAAAAATTTTATATGTATCCAGTATATTTAATTGAGAAATGTATATATATATTTATCTGTGTTTTCTTTTTAGTTTTTAATTGTTTATATTTTCAATTATTAAATGTACAAAATAAAGTAAAAAAAAATAACATATGAATGAAAGAACAAATTACAAATAGAAAATATAGCATACATTCTAAACTGAATGATAATGAACATGACATCAAAATTTGTGGAGTGCAGCTAAAACATCCATCTCATGAAGCTAGAAAAAGAATAGCAAATTAAACCTAAAGAAAGTTGGAAGAAAAAAGAATAGAAATCAATGAAATCAAAAACAGATAGTAAGAATTAAAAAGAAAAATCAACAAAATCAAAATTACTTTTTTGATAAAATTAATAAAATTAAGAAGCCTCATATGGTAGATTGAATCATGCAACTACCCTCACCCCTGATAAAGACATGTTCAACATTTAACCCGGCTGGCTGGAGGTGTGAACCCATTTGTAAATGGATTCTTTGAAGACATTAAGGTCAAACTGAAATCAGGGTGGGCCTTGACCCAACATGACTGGTGACCTTATAAGCAGAGGAAATTGCGTACGGTGGTGGTAGAAGGCACAGGAAGAGGGAGAAAGAGACAGATAGCCAGAGGCAGAGACTGACTGCCAGGGACCACCACCACCAGCACATTACAGACTTCGGAGGAGGCACGGCCTGTTGGTATCTTGATGTTGGACCAATCAATTCCTAGTGTTTAAGCCAACCAGTCTGTGGTATCTGTTATATAGCAACCGTGGCAAACTAAGACAACCCAGCAAGGCTGATTTACGTACATGGACAGTGAAAAAAGAATGGAAGGAAATATTCCAAAATGTAAAACATGGTTATTACTACATGGTACGAATACAGATCAACTTGTATTTTCTTCTCTATATTCCTCTGAGTTTTCTCAATATTCTATAAATAAGCTGTTTAAAAGCACCAGTTCCACCGGATGAAATACAGCTTTAGTGAACTTACCTGGAAGCAAGAGAATAAATGGCATTGGCAGATGAGGAAGGTTTGATTTTGGGGTGCTCACACTCTGGACCTGCTAAGGGACTGCTGCTATTCATATTCTGGAAAGAAAAGCAAAGGGTTGAAAAAGAACCTCCTCACCACAGCTATGCTTCTCCCTTTACTTATCTTAACCTATTCAAAATAACAAGAACAATAATATAGACACAGACCTCGCTTTCAATGCCATGCTCAGGGGTTATGACATCTGCTTTCGGGCTCTGAAGAAGGTTCAGATATAAGGGTTATGGAGACAGACGTATAAAATGAACCAAGATATACGCATTTTTTTTAATTCTAGAAAGATTTGAGTATTTGGCTATCTACACAAACATTATTTCTAGCTTAAATAATCTATATCCAAACTCAAAAAGGTCTTTCTATATTGATGAAACCAGAAAGTCAAACCTAATCCACTCTCACTCTTAAGACTGCCTGTCACGGGGATGCCGCTTAACTGTTGGTTACCCGCCCCCTTTCCCAGCAACCAGGAAACAGGCCTTTTATTTAAGGACCACAGCATTCCTCAACTTCACCCTTCAGGCTCCACCTCTTTCTTAGAGATTTTCAACTACCTACTGGGCAATTCTTTCAAATCCTGCTTCATCTCAAATCCAACATGTCCCTAGTTAGCCACGTTCAAAACCTCAAGGTTTTGGTAATTTCTCTTCTTTTTCCCTCACCCACTGGCTGCTTTTAAGTCTTACTAGGTCATTGTTTCACGTTCTCTAAAGCTCTACCACCTAATCTGGCTGCCCACTCCTGTTCTTCTTGCCCATTCAGCTCCAGCTTTACTAAACCCCTTTGTTATTCCTCAAACAGACTCTCACAAATTCATTTATTTTCCCTTCATCCTGGAACGGTCTCCTCCAGAATCAGCATGCTTACTCTCCCCACTGCTGTAGGTCTTTGCTCAGAAATATGCCTTATCCCTCCATGTAACTCTCACCCCAACCCCAGCTCTTCAATACACTTCTTTGCTTTCGTTTTTTCCATAACACTCATCACTGTCTGGCATAATATTGTTTTACTTAGTTATCTTGTTCATTTTTCATCTTCCTCCCACTAGAATGCAAACTCTGTGAGGGCAACCAACAAAAGAATGAATATACCCCCTCCTACCCCCAATTCTGGATCCTTCACCACCTCATGCTTAGACAATGGATCACTAATCTGTCTTTTGTAGATCTATTCCCTTTCAAATACATCCTGCATACTACTACTAGATTAATCTCTTTAAAGCATCATTTTAGTCATGTCACTCCAGTAATTTAAAACATTCAACTGCTCATTTCCTACCAAAAAAACTCAAATTCTTTTGGAAGGGAGTATTTTAGGGCCTCTAATATGTGTTAGTTCACGTTTCCAGCTCTTTTCCCTACTCTGATATATAAAATTTCTGCTTCACTTAAGTTAATCTACTCATCATTCTATAATATACCTCAAGTATTTCAGCCACTGTAGCTCTGATCTATCTTAAAACTGTATCCATTTTCCAAAGAATATTCAGATGCCACTCTTTCCATAAAGCCCTCATTATTGTTCCATCTGGAAATCATCTCTCTTTCCTCCAAAATTTAAGCATCTGTTATTTACACTACCCATGGCATTTATTTATACATAAAGGACATTTGCTGCACTATTTACAAACATGCCTTATCTTCTCTATCAATGTACATACTTCTTGAGGGTGGGGATTAAGTTGTATTGTCTCTGAATCCTGTACAAAATCTATCACAAAACCTTGGCCCATTAAATGCCACCTACAAATATTTGTTAGTAGACTAAATAATTTCAAAATTAGGACTCACCATGGAGGTATCCAGACTGAATGTGCCTCCAAGCCTAGGCACATCTGTTCTGGGTTCTAATTGTGAGGGCAATGAAAATGGAAGTGAGTGCCGGTTGGTTAATTCTCTTCCTGTCCAGGGGTCACTAGGACTTGAGGCAACTACTGGTACTTTGGGGATTGGTCGGGGCAGCCAAGATTCCCCAAGGCGGCTGGAGGGCACAGGGGGCAGTTTGTCCCTGGACGGACAATCGCTTGGTGTACAAGGCAGGGGGCGTCTCTGAGGCCGGGTTTCTGCTCCAACGGAGTATGGCCGGTCTGGAGGGGGTGGTGGTGGGAGATCTCGAAGTGTTGGAGGTATTGGTAATGGTTTGTCTTTATGAAGGGAGCCAGAAGCAGCCTGTGGAAGGATGACAGAAACAAATCGAAACCCACCGATCTACAACAAAGAATCAGGAAACTGCAGAAATGGCTAATGCTTTACCTTAGAAGCAGTTCCGGGACCAGAAGCACTTGAAGGAATAGGTACTCTCTGTGGCAGAAGATCAAGTCGTGGTGGCACTGGGGGAAGGGAAGCTTGTGGGGCCATGGAGAATGGAGATGGGGGCCGTTCCACCTAGGACAAATAAAATTTCCCAATAGGTTATTGTTGTTTGGGTGAGTGTCATCTTTCAACTCCCCTAAAACTGTAGGTGGCAAGTACTTTATGAACATTGAATATATCTACCAGTGGACCATTCTTAGGCTTAGGGGTCACACAAACCCCTCTTAAAAATCAGATACCTCCAGAGATTCTAGCACTTCCTGAATTATTTTTGTGTCACCATAAGAGGGCACTCTCACAGAAATACCCAGCAGAAGGCAAGCTGTGGGCAATTGTATTTAGAAATAGCCTTAAGATATCCTCTTCCAATTACTGCCATGCTACAAAAAGCTTCCTAGCTTACAATTTTTAAAAAAGTATTACAAATTTCCACCTCCTCATTTTTTGAGAAAGAAAAAAAACTTTTCAAGATTAAAAACATGAACCCATACAAAAAGAAAGGAGCAGGGGATCGATGTGACTCAAAGGGTTGGGCATCCGTCTCCCATATGGAGGGACCTGGGTTCGATCCCTAGGACCTCCCAGCAAAAATAAGGAAAAATATAGAAGGCGGGCAGGCCGCCAGGCCCCGCAAACTGGTGCACCGCCAGGCCCCACCAAGCCATGCATCAAGATGATGACGTAACAGGAGAGTGACACAAGGGAGAGCCAAAATGAGACGTGCAGAAAAACCAGGAGCTAAGGTGGTGCAGGTGGTAGGATGCCTCTCTCCCACATCAGAGGTTCCCAGGATTGAATCCTGGTGAAGACAGGAGAAGGATGAGCACAGAGGGCAGGAAACAGACACAGAGAATTGCCCAGGGAATGGACACAAAAAAAATAAAAACAGGGTCGAGGGGTAAAAATGGATAAAAGTAAATAAATTAATAAGTAAATCTTTTAAAAAGAAAAAAGAAAAAAAAAAAGAAAGGAGCAGATATTAACCTCGTAACCAATCAGCTGGGAAACTAATAGTGGAGATATTAAGAAAATAATAAGCAGCAGCATAAGGAAAGAAATAAAAAATGATAAATTCTCTGTTGGTTATTATGACAAAAAGATAAAAATGGTATCTGTGAAAGAAAAATCACCAACAGTATCACCAAAAATATCCTGAGTCCTTCCAAAGAAATGTTTTCAATTCAGTAGTTAAAAGGGATTAATATTTTTGTCAATTTGCTTTCTAAAAAATGAGGTGCCAAATTAGAACAATATACTTACAACCTTTCTGTTGCTCTACATATAGCAGAATAATGAACAGCTGACAAGCTGTCAAGATATATACAGTAATTCATACAAAATGCTACTTTGCATTTACATTCCCCAATAGGAAGCAACACTGATGGGACATAGGCAAATATTACAAGCACTTATATAAGATGACAGCAAAAACAATCATCCCTATATTTAGTCCTGTCATTAGTGCTGGGTGGTGAATGAGGGAAAAGAAAGTCCTCATCATCTTTAGCTATTTCCTTTACTTGTTCTTAGAAAATGGGCTCCACATCAGCTGACAATGCAGCATGAACAGCTAAACACCTCAAGTATTAAGAAAATCAAAGGTTATTAGTCATCAATATCTAGCTAGTCATATACTACATCCTGATTTTTCCTTAAAAGAATCTCATATCTATATGTTCTTTTTCATTCTACTTACACTTTCAAATCCAATTTATTAAAAATAGCCTTTAAGTGATTATTCCAACTTCTGATTCTTCTCTCACCAAATCCTTTTGCTCACCATTACTACCTCACCATCCTAAAACAATCACCAGTTCAAAAATCATCAGTAACTCTCCAATTCTCATGTCGTCAAGTCTCGCTCTCCTGCATGGCTTTCACAGGAATCTCTAATCTGGTCTCCCCAACTAACAGCATTCCCCCCAACACCCTACCAGGTATAGCTGTTTTTCTAGGTAGGTTCATCTTTTTCAGTGTTTCCTGAATATGCTATGATTATTCCTACCTCCATGCCTTTGTTCAAGTTGCTTCCCCAAACTGGAAGACCCTCTATGCCTATTTTGATCCTGCTCTCTTTTCATTTCTAAAGTACAAAAGGCTGAGCTAATCATATCCTTGGTTCACAGCTCAACATCATAAATGATTCCTGCAAGGCCCCATTGCTTTGCTTATTTATGCCTTTTGAATCTAACACTTAATAGAGTTCCAAAAAAAAAAGAGAAAAATATAAAAGGAGAAGAAATTATCAAAGAAATAATGTAAGAACATCTCCAAGACCTGAGGGACAAAAATATCCATACTGAAAAGGTTCACTGAATACGCAGTCCAATGAAGGAAAAGAAACCCATAACAAGAGCAGAAGGGTCACAACTGTGGCAAGGGAGAATCACTGGTGCAGGGTATCGGTGATAGGGGGATGTGTGGGGAGGGGTGCACCTGGGGCATACCTCTATGGCGTATCTCTATGGCATATGAATATGTTCAAGTGGTCATGCGGTATTGTCTTGGTGGGTAGAGACCCACACAATAACCAAAAGAATATTGAATTCCCATCCTGGGAAGTCCTGCTACATTCTCTTAATACAGCGGCAAGAATTCCCTGAGTACATGCGTAGTGCCTAAAGAAGGAGGACAGACCATTATGCCAGGCCCTTGATATTGATGGTTGTGAACCTTGCTCTTGTGAAATTGGAACTTAGCCTAGTATTATATATTGCTTAAGAGTTACATCCTGAAAGCCTCCTTGTTGCTCAAATGTGGCCTCTCTCTAAGGCAAACTCAGCATATAAACGCACTACTCCCCTCCCCACCCCCCACCCCTCCCCCATGGGGCATGACTCCCAAGTGCCAACTAGTGATGCATTTGGAAAAAGACCTTGACCAAAAGGGGGAAATATTAAATACAATGAGTTTTAATGGCTAAGAGATTTCAAAGTGAGTGGCGAGGTCATTCCAGAGATTACTTTTATGAATGTCTCAACAGGATCTCATTGAATGCCACAGTAAACAGTGCCTCAGGCAGGGGGCTCCTGAGGGCTCTAGAGACATCTAGACACTATAGGCAGGGCAGATCATCTCGGGAATTTGGCACCCTGTCAGTGGGCCTTATTTTGGAATATATGCTCCCCAATGTAACAGTTTATAATTTCCCTACACATGGCTCTTTTGCCCCCTTTATTTGAACCTATAATTAGCACTGTGCTTATTAAATATATGTCCCAGAGACTTAAATCTTTGGTCTGTTCATATGCCAGGTTGAGCCCTGAATCTCAGCAGAGTTGCAACATCTACTCTCCAGTTCACTGGACTTGCCCGGGGCAACTAACAAAAGGATGATGATGGACAACGCCCATCCCAAAAATCAGAGAGTATCTACAACTGCAAGCAAGTCAGCTCCTCCCATCTGCTCCATGGGATCTAAGTGCTCCCTCAAACAGAAACAATGTGGGCTTCACCATCCCAAAATCCTCAAGACTGAGGAATGAACAAATATAAGGGGGGAATGCAATTATCAACTAAAGTAGACTTATTATTATTCTAGCAATGGAAGAACTTGTATAATTATATAAAGGCAGTGGCCACCAGGGGTTCTGAGGGGAGGGAGAGGGAAAAATAAGTGTAACATGGGACATTTTGGGGACATCAGAATTTTCCTGTATGACACTGCAATGACGGATACAGGCCATAATACATTCTGTCAAAACCTAAAATTTGTGTGTGCAAAGTATAAACTATAATGTAAACTGTAGACCATGGTTTGTAGCAATGCTTCAATATGTGTTCATCAACTGTAACAAAGTACCACACTAAAGAAGGGGGGTATATGGGATATATAAAGAGGGGTGTATATGGGAATCCCCTAAATTTTTGATGTAACATTTATGTAATCTAAAGCTTCCTTAAAAATACAAAGTAAATAAATAAAAATAAACTAAAAAATACACTCAAGAAGAAATAGGAAAAAAAAAAAAATACAACCACATAAACAGCAAACAAACAAGCAAACATTTTCCATTCTGAAAATCAAGGATAAGGAAAATATACTAAAAGCTTCTAGGGGAAGAAGGAAAGGGGACACCAAATAAAAATACACTAGAAGCTAGAAGTCAATGATGCTTTAACAATTTAGAGTTGAATCTTTCAACCTAGAATTCTTAACTAGTCATTTCAAGTTTGAGGATGGAATAAAGGCATTTAGGATAGCAACGGTCCCCAAAAATTTACTTCATACAGCTTTTAACAGAAAGCTATTTGAGGACAAGCTCTACCAAAACAAGGAAGTAAAGCAAGAAAGAGGAGAGCATGGAAGACAAGAAATAGATAACCCAACACAAAAGAGAGAGGCAGTGAAGTCCCATGATGACAGCAAGGAGAGTTGTCAGGATGATGGGTAACACAACACATCTAGAGAGTAGCCAGTGCACTAAGATACTCTATTATACACTATCTCAATAGATTAATAGATATTTATTTCATAGAAAATTATATTGAGAGGATGTTTGAGTACATGGTTAGAATTAGTAATAATAGGTACAAACTGAAAATTCAGCAAATAAAAATAAAGCAATTATCCCAGGAAAAGCAGAAAGCAGTATAATAAAGCTAAAGTAATCATCATACAGGCTATTACTTGGCAAATAGGAAACAAATTACTTAAACACTGAATATTGATTTAGCAAAAATACTTTCAAGTATCTATAGCAGGAAGATATGGAATGAGAAAGAGGGTAAATCCTTTTCTAAAATACCAGAAGTCAGCAGATACTTAATACTGAGGAATCAAGAAAAAGGAGTATAAGCTTATGGTTTGGAAACAGGGAGGTAAGAAACAGTTTTAAGAATTGAAAAATCTGCATGGAAGGTAAAAAGAGCAGTTGTACAAGCTGGAGGTAGGGAACCAGTGTGTTCAAAAGCCTTTTAAAAGGAACTCTCGGGGAGTGTGGCTCAAGTGGTTGAGTGCCTGCTTCCCACATGGGAGGTCCTGGGTTCAGTTCCCGGTACCTCCTTAAAAACAACAACAAAAAAAAAACAAGCAAACAAACAAAAAATCTAACTCAGGGGAGCTGATGTGACTCAGTGGTTGAGCCCTGGCTTCCCACATATGAGGTCCCAGGTTCAATCCCCAGCCACCAATAACTCAAAAAAAAAAGAAAGCAATTCTTTTAAACTTTAAAAACATCTATGTGTGTGTGTATTTCACTTGGATTTTTGTTGAAGTAGATGCACTATATTAAAAACAAATCAGGGAGCTGAGGTGGCTCAAGCGATTGATTGCCTCTCTCCCACATGGGACGTCCCAGGTTCAGTTCCTGGTGCCTCCTAAAGAGAAAACGAGCAGACAGTGAGTGCAAACAATGAGGGGGGAGGGGGGAGAGGGAATTAAATAAAATAAATAAGTAAATAAATAAAATAAAAACAAACTAGGGAGCAGACGTGGTTCAAGCGATTGAGCGCCTGCTTCCCACATGGGAGGTACTGGGTTCAGTCCCTGGTGCCTCCTAAAAACAAAAACAACAAGCAAATGGGCAAGACGGCCAACTCAGCGGAGCCGATGTGGCTCAGTGGTTGAGCACTGGTTTCCCACATGTGAGGTCCTGGGTTCAATCTCCGGCCCCAGTACATCTTAATTTAAAAAAAAAAAACAACAAAAAACCAAATAGCTACTATCAGGATGTGAAGAAGCAGACATTCTCATATTCTCATATAACTTTGGGAATGATTTTAGGACAAAAAAATTGGGACAAATTTTATTATCTATCAAAAAAAGTTAAATATTTTCACTCATATTTTATACTTACAAAGTATATCATGAACTATAAAGTACAAATAAAGAAACAAATAAAACATCCACATACCTACCATCCAGCTAAGAAATGAAATGCTTATTAGAAGCTGCCATGGGCCCTTCCCCTAACCATATATATCCCTCTCTCTACTCTAGTAATTCCAGTGCTAGAAATTTACCCTACAGATAGACATGATAAAGTATTGTAATATGTATAAGCCTGTGTAGCAGTTTGGCAGTTTGATATAGTTATGAATTCCAAATATATATATATTGGATTATGCTTGTAAACTGGTCTGTTCATCTGGGCATGATTAAGTTATGATTAGGGCTTTCATTGGGCCACGTCAGTAAGGTGTTGAGCCCCGCCACTTGGTGGGTGGGGTCTCAAAGATAAAAGACATGACAAAGGGCAGAGTTGGAGTTTTTTCTGAGTTGGAGTTCTGAAGCTGAGTTTTAATGCTGAAGCCCGGGGAAGCAAGCACACAGAGGAGCTTGGTCATGAGGAAGGAGAGAAGGCCCCGGGAAGAGCAGAGTAGTTTGCCTGATAGTCTACAGCTGACTTGTGGAGGAAACAGAGGAGCTGAGCCTGGAAAGAAAAGGAGCCCTGGGAAGAGAGGAACCCAAGAAGCCTGAACCCTGGCAAACGTCAGCAGCTGTCTTGCTCCAACACGTGGAAACAGACTTTGGTGAAGGAAGAAACTTATGCTTTACAGCCTGATAACTGTAAGCTTCTACCCAAAATAAATACCCTTTATAAAGACCAACAGATTTCTGGTATTTTGCATCAGCACCCCTTTGGCTGACTAATACAGCCTGGAAACAATATGAATATACATTAATAAGAGAGTAAACAAATCATGGAATAGCCAAATGATAATACAATACATGAAGTTGTTTTCCTCTATTTAACTTTTTATAGGATACATTTATTACTTTTATTTAAATATGTAAATTGAATTATCATTCATGTGTATACACACACACACACACACACACACACACACACATAGGTGCACACATACATACCAGCCAGGGTCAGTGTTCATTTTTTCTTTCTTCTACACTCCTAGAGCATTTAAAGAGTGTGTACCCAAATTTAGAACAATGTACACATTCTGCCTTGTGTTGAATAGTGTTTTACTTGCCTATATATTCTCTTCCCAAATAAAACTACTAACTCCTTGTAGGCCTGAAGATTTCTTTTCTTTTTTTTTTTTTAGGAGGCACCAAGGAGAACCCAGTGCCTCATACATGGGAAGCAGGCACTCAACCACTGAGCTACATCCACTCCGCCATTCGAGTTGGTTTTTTGTTGTTGTTGTACTGTTTTTAGGAGGTACTGGGGATCAAACTCAGGACCTTGTACATGGGAAGCAGGCGCTCAACCATTTGAGCTACATCTGCTCACCTTTTAAGACTTCTTGTACTATACAGCACTCAACCAAAGCTACTTACCCACCTTACAAAAGTAATATGTACTTACTGTAAAAAAAAAAAACAAAAAAACAATTCAAACATTCCACAAGTGTGTGACATAAAGTTAAAGTTCTCTAACCTTTTATCCTCAGAAACAAAAGTGAGTAATTTGGTGAGTAACGGTCCAATTTTTTCCTCTATGCATCTTTTAAAATTTATTTACAAGACCTAAACAAATGGAAAGACATTCAGTGTTCATGGATTGGAAGAATAAATATCGTGAAGATGTCAATCTTACCCAAACTGATTTATAGATTCAATGCAATACCAATCAAAATCCCAACAGCTTACTTTACAGAATTAGTGAAGGCAATTACCAAATTCATCTGGAAGGGTAAGTGAACCCGAATAGCCAAAAGCATTCTAAAAAAGAAGAACGATGTGGGAGGAATCTCACTGCCTGACCTTGAAACATTGCAAAGCTACAGTGGTCAAAACAGCATGGTACTGGCATAAAGATGGACACAACGATCAATAGAATAGAATTGATAATCCAGAAATAAACCTTCACTTATACAGTCAACTGGTTTTTGACAAACCTACCAAGTCCATGCTAACGGGATAAAACAGTCTCTTCAACAAATGGTGCTGGGACAACTGGATATCTATAACCAAAAGAATGAAAGAGGACCCCTATCTCACCCCCTATACAAGAATCAATTCAAAATGGATCAAAGATCTAAACAGAATAGCCAGGACCATAAAACTACTTGAAGAAAATGTAGGGAAACATCTTCAAGACCTTGTAGTAGGTGGTGGTTTCTTGGACCTTACACCCAAAGCACGTGCAACAAAAGAAAAAACAGATAAATGGGACCTCCTTAAAATTCAACACTTTTGTACCTCACAGGTCTTTGTCAAAAGGGTGAAAAGGCAGCTGACTCAATGGGAAAAAATATTTGGAAATCACATATCTGATAAGGATTTACTATCCAGATATATAAAGAGATGTTACAACTCAACAATAAAAAGACAAACGACCCAGTTAAAAAATTGGCAAAAGACTTGAATAGACATTTGTCCAAAGAAGACATACAAATGGCAAAAAAAAAAAACACA
>JAQZBX010077784.1:0-14221 GCA_029593785.1 Cabassous unicinctus
GGAGAGCTGGCCCACGCGGAGAGCTGGCCCACGCGGAGAGCTGGCCCACGCGGAGAGCTGGCCCACGCGGAGAGCTGGCCCACGCGGAGAGCTGGCCCACGCGGAGAGCTGGCACAACAAGATGACACAACAAAAGACACATAGGAGAGACAAATAAGAGATGCAGCAGACCAGGGAGCTGAAGTGGCAACAAGAGATTGAGTGCTTCTCTCCCACTCCAGAAGGTCCCAGGATCGGTTCCTAGTGCTGCCTGAAGAGAAGACAAGCAGACACAGAAGAACACACAGCAAATGGACACGAGAGCAGACAGCAAGCACAAAACAATGAGGTGGTGGGATGGGGATAAATAAATCTTAAAAAATAAAAATAAAAATATGCAGTATCATAGACTAAACAAGACAGATATGAGGGTTGTTCTGCAAGAGTATAATTTGAATGAGAGCCGTCATTTGTCCTAGCAGGTAACTACACCAGTTGTTCTACACCAAAGATGGGGAAAAGGAAGCCGGCTCTTCAAAAATAACCTCCACAGGGAAGAAACTTACCTAACAAGTACAAAGAAATGAAGCAAATAGGAGACCATTGTTGAGGCCATCACTTTAGCTTTTGTTTCTAAACCTCATACCTAAGAAATAACTTTGTATAATCAGCCCAAGCATCATCATGGAAGGCTTGTTTGTAATGCTTTACTTTCAGGTGTCCTCAAAAGAGACTCAGTCATCTTGCCCTGAATTCATCCTGTTTCTTTCCAATTGGGCTTTACTTTCTCATTTCATTACTCCACATACTCGCCATCTGGCAGTAGTTTAGAAACTTCATTTTACTTTCTCATAGATTATGTTGAAAGCAACCACATAATGAAGAGTCAATGCCTTCTGCTTATTCCCAGCAGGAAATAGGAACAGCATTCGTTGCAATGCCTTTTCCGGCCCTTGCTGTACGATAGGGGGAAGCCTACACTGTGAACTTGACTCCTTTTACATGCCTAGAATTCTTTTTTAAAGAGGGAATAGGACAGATGTTTTCTTTAATACTCACTGGTTAAGACATCTGTGGAATGTAAAACTTCTAGAATTTGTTTTGTTTTGTTTTCAGGCAAGTGATATGAATTAAGTTTCTTCTAGTCCCAAAAGTGCTTGAGATCAAATTATGCTGCTCTCTAAAAATGATTCTAAGCCTATAAGACTTGGTTGTAAACCTTGCCCTTGATTTATATTCGGAGAAATTGAGCTAAGAAGTGTGTTCCATAAAAGCCTGGGGCATAATCTTTTGCAATCTGTTAGGCAACCATTTAAAAGGGGAGGGGGGTGGGTCATAATAACTAATTGTTTGGTGCATAAGTAATAACGGAGTTCTGTTTCTAAGTAAGAGGTCACAACTCACTGGAGGCCAGTCAGTTCATTTTGTTCCAAGGGATCTATAAATTCCAATGCATTCTCCAGCCAGCTTTGGTACTGATGAGGCAAGTAAATCTTCAGCCTATTATTTTGTGAAAGGAAAGAAACTTTTCTTGGACAGTTTAAGACCAAAGTAGGTTACTGAAGCTGAAGGTGGAGAAGAAAGCAAGGGGCTATTATCTTTTCAATCAATTTAATATTTTGATACTAAGTCTTGTAGGCCCAGAGATGAAAAGACTTGTAATCTTCTAAACAGTCCATGAGAAGTTTGGTACATGTCACATGCCAATTTATGACTAACTGCCAAGTGAGCTATGGAGATAAGGGCTCACGAGCTCAGAGAGAGAGAATGCCATCGGACCAGAGTGACCCGACAAAACTGCCTGACCGAGGGGACACCAGCAGGGCCTTGAAAAATATGGAGAGAAGCCCACAAGGAGGGTATGAGGGCAGGAAGCAGGGTTCCAGGTCTGTGAGAAAATCCAGATCCTGATATGAGGAAATAGTAGGTGCTCAATAAATAATTGTGAAAATCTAAAAGGACTTTAAGAAACAGGTGAAAATACTGAGAGAAATCATGTGGTATACTGTGGTATGTGTTTGAGTTATTCAAGTGAAGCTAAGTTTCATCAACTATTTCAGAAGTACAGACAGGGAAACCAGACTGAGGGAGAAAAGCCATTAAAAATCATCCTGGAAAAACAAAGAAAATATGCACTCATGAAGCATCAGCTAAAACCTAAATGTTTAAATGATTGTACTTTTTTTTTTTTTTTTTAAACAGTGGAGAGAAAAAAGATAAGTAGTAGTAGTAATAATAATAATAATAATAATAATAATAAAGTTTTGCAGAAGTATGAGATAAAGGAGTTGGAAATGTTGAAGCTTCCAAAAACAAGATATTGTGGAGAAGGCCCATGGGAAGGTCAACTAAAATTTAAAAGATGCTCCTTACATTTCAGGATGAGGAGGGAGATGGGCCAGAAAGAGACAGGAGCATGTGAACACATCCTCAGGGGAGGGCAAAAAGGAAGGAAAGAAGTCACAGACATCCAGCAAGAGAGCCGAGGCGTGGGAATCTCCCCATGACATGGTAAGGGGTGTGCAGAGAACTTGGACCCTGAGCAGATGTGCCTAAATCCACTTTTCTAAAATAAAATATGTTGTGGTAAAGGAACACTGAAAGACTTACCATAAGACTTCAAAGCCAGCTCATTCTGGCAAATTTCTCTAAAGAAAAAGGGCACCAATAGCCAACACTATATAAAGCAAGACGACCAGTGGAGCCCTTCTCACCCGACAGGGTCCATACTGATTACATTGTGGGGTGGCCTTTCTGACAACCCCTCTAAAGTGTCCCCGACAAACTACTTATTATTTATTATTTGCTTCCCAGCCCTAGACAGAGGGCAGTTTTCCTCATTACACCCCCAGAACCTAACAGGGCATGGCGTGCTCAATACATATTTCTAGAAGGAATGAACAAATGAAAGAATGAATGAATTCCAGCAATAAAGGAAAGGATTTGCCTTTAACAATGTGAAAGCATGGAGTTGAAAGTTGCTAATAAAAGAAACTCAGAGGGAACTGTATTCTAGACTTGAGATTGAATATGGTTATTTACTCAGCTTTTTTATGAGCCAGTTGGAGGTTATTTTGCTATTTTTAGGTCCAAAAATCTTAGCCTTCTCTCCCTAACACTAACTGTTTTCGAAGTCAGGAAATAGAGCCAATTTAAATATTGGCCCAAGCAAAACATCACCGAGATGTTCTCAAAAGAAAAAGTACATAAGCTCAAGTTCAAAAAACAAGCAAGAAAAAAGATTGCAGGATTGTCTGTGTTACAGTTTTATGTGCATGATTTGAAGACAGTCTCGTGAGATAAAGTTTAGGTGTTAATTCTCAAGGTAGACATGGAAGCAGAAAAGTTAGCTGAAAGGGCAGAAAGGAAAGGCAGGACCCTCTTCTAATCTCAGCCAAACCTTTCACGGGGGAAGGGGTCGGTGCCAACATGTCAATTCTCCAATATCAAAGACAGTCATGATTTTTTCAAAGCCAAATAAGAAAGATTTTTAAAAAGATTATGCCACACTCTCCATCCACTAATAATAGCTAACACTTACTGAGCAAGTAATGCACTGCAGGGAATTTGCAAAGCACTTTGCACACATTTCCAATCAAATCAACGTCAAAAAGCCCTAGAAGGGAACTGAAATAGGGAGAAATCAAAGAACGTGTCCAAGTTACATAGCAAAATAAATGGCAGCATCTAGAGTCAAATCCACATGTGTCACTCCAAAACCTGTGCTCTTAGCCACTGTGCTCTGGAGCATTTCTATGAATAATTTAATATTGCCCAGGAAGAGTACAGCAATGAGAACAATCCACAGAACTCATTTATCAGAATATTTCTAAAACTCTTTATTACAGAAAAATTCAAACATACAAAGTAAAGGGAATAGTATAATCAACCCCCATGTACCGCTCATTTTTCATAATCTTAATTAGAGCAGTTGTAGGTTTACAGAAAAATCATCACTAAAACACAGTGTTCCCATATACCACCCTATTATTAAACCTTGCATCTGCATGGTACATTTGTTACAATTCATGAAAGACAATTACATGATTGTACTACTAATCATAGTCCATGGTTTACTTTAGGGTTTACTGTGATGTACAGTCCCATGGATTTTTAAAAAATGGTTATTCTAGTAACATATATAAAATCTAAAATTTCCCCTTTTACCCATATTCAAATACTTCAGTGCTGTTAATTACATTCACAGTGTTGTGCTGTCATCGGCACCATCCATTACCAAAGCTTTTCTGTCATCCAGAATATAAACTCTACAATTTAAGCACTAACTTCCATTCCCTAACCTGTCCCTGGCCGCTGGTGACCTATACTCCAGTTTCTGAATCTATGAGCTTGCTTAACCTAATTATATCAGTGAGATTATAAAATATTTGTCCTGTTGTGTCTGGCTTATTTCACTCAACATGATGTCTACGAAGTTCATTCTTGTTGCATATACCAGGACTTTATGTCTGAATAATATTCCTTTGTGTATATATACATTTTGTTTATCTGTTCATGTTTTAATGGACACTTGGGTTGTTTCCATCTTTTGGCAATTGTGAATAATGCATCTACATACATTGGTGTTCACATATCTATTCAAGTCCCTGCTTTCAATTCTTTGGGTATATACCTAAAAGTGTGGCGGCTGGGTCATATGATCATTGTATATTAATTTTCTGAGGAACCAACAAACTCTCTTCCACAATGGCTGCACCATTTTACATTCCCACCAACAATGAACGAGTGTTCCCATTTCTCCACATCTTCTCCAACACTTGGAATTTTCCATTTTTTAATAGCCATTCTAGTGGATGTGGAATGTTATCCTGTGATTTTGATTTGCATTTCCCTAATGGATAGTGATATTGAGCATCTTTTCATGTGCTTTTTGGCCATTTGTATCTCTTCTTTGGAGAAATGTCTATTCAAGTCATTTACCCATATTTTAATTAGGCTGTCTTTTTATTGAGTTGTAGTATTACTTTGTATGTTTGGGATATTAAACACATGGGATATGTAGTTTCCAAATATTTCTCCCATTGTGTATGTTGTTGTGATAAAGTTTTATGATAAAGTTCTTTGAAGCACAAAAGTTTTTCATTTTCATGACTTTCTGTTTATCCATTTTTTCTTTCATGGTTTGTGCTTTGGGTGTAAAGTCTGAGATAGCATTGCCTAACACAAGGTCCTGAAGATGCTTCTCCAGGTTTTCCTCTAGGAGTTTAATAGTGCAGGTTTTTATATTTAGGCCTTTTCATCTATTTTGAGTTTACTTTTATATATGTGTGAAGTAGGGGTACATCTTCATTCTTTTGCATATGTACAGTCAGTCTTCCCAGCAATATTTTTTGAAGAGACTCTTCTTTCCCCATTGAGTAGATTTGATACCCTTGTCAAAAATCAGTTGGCCATAAAAGTGAGGGTGGATTTCTGAACTCTCAATTCAATTCCATTGGTCTATATGTCTGTATGCCAGTACCATACTGTTTTGATTACTGTGACTTTGTAGTAAGTTTTAAGATACGGAAGTGTGAGTCCTCCATCTTTGTAACTCGTACCTTTTCTGACCTTTAATTCTTCTGCTATTGCCTACTTTCATATTTATTTGATTTTTTTGTATTGTACCATATTGAGTCCCTTCTCATTTCTTTCTGGATTTATTTTTCATACATATTCTTTGTGGTTACCATGGGGCTAAAATTGAACATTCTAAATATATAACACTTTATACCAGCCTAACTTCAATAGCATACCCATACACTGTTCCTATAGCCCTCCATTCCCCGACTTTTTTTGTTCTTGTCAAAACTCTATCTTTTACTCTGCATATCTAAGATCACAGATTTGTCATACTTTTTATGCATTTGCATTTTAGCACCAGTAAGAAGTGGAGTTATATACCAAAGTATGCAATACAATTTGTACTGGCAAATTACTCATATGGTTACCTTTATTGGAGGTTTTTATTTTTTTATGCTACTTTGATCTACTAGCTAGCTATGGTAATGATCTCTCAGCTTTTGTTTATCTGAGAAAGTCTTAATCTCTCCCTCATTTTTGAAAGAGATTCTCACAGGGTAAAATATTCTTGGTTGATAATTGTTTTCTCTCAGCACTTTAAGTATTTCAACCTACTGCCTTCTTGCCTCCTTGGTTTCTGATGAGAAATCAGCACTAATTGGAACTCCCTTGTAAGTAATTTTATTTATATTTTTTTTATTAAAGCTTTCAGAAATCTTTTCTTGTCCTTTGCATTTGACAGTTTGACCACCATGTGTCCAGGCATTTTTCTCTTTAAGTTTGCTCTGTTTTGTGTTCATTGGGCTTCTTGAATGTGCATATTCACATCTTTTGTGAAGTTTGGTATTTTTCTGTCATTATTTCTTTGAATATTCTGTGGCAGTTTGAGATTATTTTACGAATCTCAAAAAGAGATTTTTTTTTTTTTTTAAAGATTTATTTATTTATTTATCCCCCCCTTGCTGCTTGTGTTTGCTGTGTCCATTCGCTGCATGTCTTCTCTGTGTCTGCTTATCTCCCCCTTGCTGTGAGGTCCTGCTGCATCAGCCCACCTCGCCGCGCGGGCCGGCCTGCTCTCACAAGGAGGCCCCGAGAAGCAAGCGAACCCTGGGCCTCCCATATGGTAAACGGGAGCTCTGTCGGTTGAGCCACACCCGCTTCCCAGAGATTATGTTTGTAAACTATTCCTCTAAGTTAGTTTGTATTGTATTAAATTCAGTTGAGGCAGTTGAGGAGCCTTTGAATAGATTACCTGTTAAGATTAATTTAGAGGAGTGGATGTAGCTCAAGCTGTTGAGCACCTGCTTCCCATATGGGAGGTCCTGGGTTCAGTTCCCTGTGCCTAAAAAACAAACACAAACAAAACAAAAACCAAGCAAACAAACAAACAAACAAAAACAACTCAGGGGATTCTATGTGGCTCAGTGGTTGAGCACTGGCTTCCCACATATGAGGTCCCAGGTTCAATCCCTGGCCCCAGTACATAAACAAACACAAAGACTAATGACACCAGAAAATTTTTTTAAAAAGATTTATTTAGGGCTTTAGATTTGACTACGTCAGTGGGCATGACTAAGGCTGAGTCCCTGCCCTCTTGCTGGGTCTGAATATAAATGCACACTCACACAGACACAGGAAGAGAGAGTTCTGTCATTTTTAATCCTGCTATATGACAAAAAAGAGAAGACTCCAACAGTTGAGGGCCCGAAGAGAGATGAGCCATTTTGCCTGTTAGCTTACAGCTGAGATTGGGAAAAGAACAGAAGAGCCAAGACTGATATAGGATGCCCGGAAAGAAAGAAGGCCTATACCAGGAGAGAGAGGACTACAGGATCACTTAAGCAGGAAGCCTCACAAGGCTGGGCCCACAGAGCTCAAGACAAAGAGGAAGCCCAGAGGGGAAGGAGAAACCAGCCAGAGATCACCTGCCATCTTGCTTCAACACGTGGCAGATGACTTTGGTAAGAAAACACCTCTTATGGTGCCTTGAGTTGGACCTTCCACAGTCTTGGGACTGTAAGTTTTTACCCCCAAATAAATACCCTTTATAAAAGCCAACAGATTTTCTGGTACTTTGCACTGGCACTCCTTTGGCAGACTAAGACATCTCGTTTTCTCTCTCCTTCTTCTGGGACTCCCATAGTGTGTATACTGGTATGCTTCAAGGTATCCCACAGGTCTCTTAAACTATTTTCACTTATTCTAATTCTTTTTTCTTTCTGCTTCTCAGCCTGACTCACTTCAGTTGTCTTATCTTCAAGTTCACCGATTCTCTTCTTCTGTTGTTGAAACCCTCCTGGGAATTTTTCCACTTCAGTTATTGTAGTGTACACTTCCAGTAGTTCTGTTTGGTTCCTTCTTAAAATTTCTGTATTTACTGAGATTCTCATATTGTTAATTTATTGTTTTCCTGATATCCTTTTGTTCTTTCTCTGTATTTTTCATTTCCTCGAGCATATTGAAGATAATTGTTTTTAAGGTCTTTGGTATGTCCACTGTCTGGTCTTCTTCACTGATGTTGTCTGGATTTTTATCTTCTTTCTTAGGATGGGGCATCATTTTTTTTCCCCACTTGTTATCTTTTGTTTCATACTGTATGTTTTAATATTTTACAATGTTAACTCTGGGGTTTAATCCCTGAGCTGTTTCTCGAGTTTGTACGCAGCTAGTAATGTGATAGAATTTCCTGAGTGCCAGGAGCTAACAAAACCAAACAAACCAATGCAAAAAACAAAAAATAAAAACAAAACACCTTTCACAGTTTTTGCAAACTTGTTTTGCATTGGCTGGTGCTCTCCTTCAGAGTTCAGCCCTCCTATCAAGAAGATCAGCCCAAGGTGAATGCTAAGTACAGGGTCCTCCCTGTCTTCTCTGAATCTATGTCTTGTCCTGGATTTGTGCTTACTACTGGCCTTAGGAGTTCCCCTATTTATAGGAATTTGAATGCCCTTTCTACTCCCTAGGAAATAGAGCTTCTCTCTCCTGGGTACTACACTGCAGGATTTAAAACAGGTAAACCATTGTCTCAGGCTGTCTGTTTCAATTGTTTCTTACCCTACTTTCACTGTCTCAAGCTGCTTTTGCCTCTTGGGCAAATTCTGGGGCCAGAGGAGAGAGGGGGGTAGGTGAACTGGAGAGAAGTTTCCCAAGTCAGTCTTTCCCAGGCAACAGGAGGTCAAGGATCCACAAATAGCACCACCATTCCACACTGCCCTGAGGGATGGGCCAACAAGGATGTCAGGAGTTTCTCCTATGGCTCTTTGAATCTGCATTTCCTTTGATTTAGTACTTGTTCAGTAAATCCAGCCTTTTAACTGTTTCCCATAGTTTTGAGGAAGGGTACTGTCTTTAAGACTCCTCTGCCACTTTTGCCAGGGATGAGCTGAAACAATGGCCACCCTTAGTGCTGGATCCCCAGCAACCTGAAGTAGTCAATCAAAAGCAATGGTCAGTGATCAGACCACACACCCCCAAATCTTAGAAAATTAGATCTTTATATCCTAACCTGGCAACAGCAAGCTGTACCAGGGGCAAGGGTTGAGATTGCCACTGCTGTCTGTCATGAGTCTGGGGATAGATGACAGTAGCCACTACAAGGAGAGTGAAATTCATTGGTATTTACTGTGACTTAGCAGTCTCTTCCTCCCACTCTTCCTTTGATGCTACACAGTGGTTTACAAGACTTTGGAGTTTCAAAATAGTTGATTCAGACAGTTACTGACTGTTTAATAGTTGTTCTGGTGGAGGGCCTGATTCCTGGGGCTTCCCATTTTATATTTCCACTAGCTTTATGAGAGTCCCAGTTGCTCCCCATCACTCAATTTTAACAGTTACCAATATCTTGCCATTCTTGCATCATCTATCTCTCTACTCTGCACTCAACTTATTTTCCTATATTTCTTTTGAGGTACAATATACATATAGTGAAATCCACAAATCTTAGCTGTACAATTTTGACTAACTACACCCCTTACATGACTCAGAACATTTCTATCACCCCAGAAAGCAATCCTGTGTCCATCTGCAGTCATCCCAGAGGTGATAACTGTTCTCATTTTTTCACCTGTTCTCATTTTTTCACCTTAATTTTTTTATTTCTAGAACTTATATAAATGGAATCACATAGTATATACTCTTGTCTGTCTTCTTTCACTCAGCATGTTTGAGACTTATCCATTATTTTTTTAAGATTTATTTTATTTCTCTCTCCCCACCCCCTCATTTTGCACTTGCTGTGTCTGTTCGTCTTATTTTAGGAGGCACCAGGAACTGAACCCAGGACCTCTGACGTAGGAGGGAGGCGCCTAATCGCTTAAGCATAACTCCATTCCCTGCTTTTGTTGTGTCTCTTGTTGTGTCATCTTGTGGCACCAGCTTGCTGTCTTCTTTAGGAGGCACCAGGAACCGAACCACAGACCTCCCATGTGGTAGGCAGGAGCCCAATCGCTTGAGCCACATCTGCTTCCCATTACCCATTATTTTTAATGTATCAGTTTAGTCCTTCAAATTGATGAGTAGTATTCCATTATCTGACTGCATTACAATTTATCTATTCTCCTATTGCACATTTCAAATGTTTTTAGTCTGGGACTATTTTAAATAAAACTAAGAGCATTCTTATACAAGGATTTTTTGATATGTTTCTCTCTTTGCAGTGGAATTTGAGTCAAAGGGTAGAGATTTGATTTTTATATGAAACTGCCAAACCTTTTCCAAAGTGGATGTACAATTTTATATTTCCACTAGCTATATGAGAGTCCCAGTTGCTTACAGCCTCACTAACATTGGTAGTGTCTTTTTAACTTTATCCATTCCAATGAGTATATAGTTCTATTTCATTGTGGCTGTAATTTGCATTTCCCTAATGACTGATGTTGAGCATCTTTTCATGTGCTTGCTGATCATTCATGTACCTTCCTTTGTGAAGTGTCTATTCAAGATTTCTGCTCATTTTTCATAAAGCAGATTGTCAGGGAGAACTTCTAGGGAAAATGGCAGAATAGGAAGCTACAGGACACACTCCTCCAAAAACAGCTAGTAGACAGGCAGAAACCATCTGAAACAATGGATCTAGGGCTCCAGAGGACAGGGGAGCACTATACAGCATCCAGAAAAGAGTAGAATGAGGAAACCAAGAAGCAACAGCCAATAAACTGAGTGAAGGGCTCCACAGCAGTGGCTGGCACTCATCCCCAATCATCAAGGCAAGCAGCTTTGGGTACCCTCTGTTGATGGCTGCTACAGAGAGGATGTCTTCCTCCCTGGTAAGAATGGGGCACAGCTGAGGGCCAAGTGTAGCTTCTGATTAGTGAGTTTGGAATTCTGGGTCCCCACTCTGAATCACAGTTCTAGCCTACCTCAGAAAGGGTTCTTTGCAGACATTCCATTATTCACTGCCCCTGTCAGGGTGGAGCCTTTAGAGGTTGACAAAATACACCCCTGATTAGGGCTGTGGGGAATAGCTTACCAAAGAGCACCATTCGCTTGTCAGGCCAGGAAAGCACAGCTTTGGGAAGCTGGTGAATAATAGAAGGTTGTGTGGCGTCTTTCCTGACCCTTGCCCTAGGGCCCTTTGGAACTAGTCATGGGCCCCTGGCCCGATTTTTATCAGTTAAACTTGTGCAATTCTAACAATCTAGAATAAGTTGAACCAAGTGTCAAAGAAGAGACAACACAAAGCCAAGAAACAATAAAACTCTATGCAAGAGAAACTGACCAGAATAAATGCATCAAGAAAATGAGATGCCTAGGCATCAGCAAAAAATTACAAGCCATACTTAGAAACAGGAAGATATGGCCCAGTCAAAGGAACTAATTAAGAAGTTGGAGGAGACACAGAATTTGGAACGACTAATCAACAATGTTAAAACAAATCTCCTAAAGCAATTCAAAGAGATGAAGAAAAATATGGCTAAAAAGATAAGGAATATTAAGATGACACTTTGTGAGCATAAAGAAGAATTTGAAAACATGCAAAGAAAAATAAGATTTATGAGAATGAAAGGCACTATAGAAAATATTTAAAATATACTAGAGACTTTTGGGAAGATGGAGGATTAAAAGACAGGACTGTCTGCTCTCCCAGAAAAATAGCTACAGGACAGGCAGAAATGGTCACCACCAGGGGAAGGCTGGATACTACCCAGAAGAGAGAGTGGCACAGGAAAAGAATCTCACCAGAAATACTGAGTGGAAGCTGCAGCTGCAGCCACCAGTACCCTTCCCCTACCCTACAAACAGACAATTTTGAATTTTCCAGCCTTGGGTCAGTGGCTACAGACCAAGGGGGCTACAGGGATCACCTCCCCAAGAAAGGGGAGGGAGAGGGATGCAACCTAAGACTGATTCAGCTTTTCACCCACAATTATGGTCTGCTGTGTCCCACGGGCACCTCCAGGCTGGGTGGGGCCACACCACTGTTTGCCCTAGGAGCTGGCATGGGACTAAAGAGATCTGACCCTCTCAATCACCTTCTCTACTGACTGGGACTGGTTGATGACACAGAGTTCCTCCTTCCTAGGAAAAGGGAGAGGGCTGCCAGCAAAGGTTGCAAAACAGCCTCTGAGAAAGTTTAAATTGCAAGGCTCTTAGTCTCCAGGCAGGATCCTCTGTCACGTTGAACTGGTCCACGTTGAAGTGAACACACTCCGACCAGGCTTTGACCCGAGAGGGCTCCCGAAGAGTACCATCTGCTGGCCGACCAAGGAAGTGCATGTGAAGAAACTCAAGGTAAATAAGAGGATTTTTCAGGCCTTTACAGCCTCCCTCCCCAAGGTCTGTGGAAGTGCGTCTGCAACCCATTACTGAGTTAGATTTAAGCAACTAACAGGGACAATCCTAAAGACATAGAACAGGTTGAACCAAGAACTAAAGAACAACAGTAACACAGTCTCCTGCCACTATATCCCTACTCAAGAGAGAGAAATTGAGCATCAAAGTAAACTCACCATCATAATCGGGTACCTAGACATCAGCAAAAAGTTACAAGGCTTAATAAGAAAATGGAAGAAATGGCCCAAGCAAAGGAGATACTGGATTTGAGACAACTAATCAATGAGATTCATACGAATTTCCAAAGCCAAATTATAGAACTGAAAGACAATATGGACTTCTGGGAAGGTGGCATCAAAGTAGGTAGGCAGAGTTCAACTCCCTCCCAAAACACAATGGAGGAGGGGCAAAAAGCTACCCAAGGGAACTGCTTTTGGGATCTGCAGAACTGGAGAGTACTGCGCATCAACCAGGAGGGAGAGGGACAGAGAGACAAAGAGGCCAAGGAAAACCATGAGTTACTCACCCCTGTGGCTGGGAGCAGCACATATGCCTCACCCTCAAGGCAAATAACCCCTGGCTCATTGAAGACAACTAAATGGGAAAGAGCATTCCCTGGGAGGAAGAAGGGTCTGGTAGAGAGAGGAGACTGGTTTCTTTTCAGTGAGTTTGGCCAGCTGAGCCCCCTTTGAGTCTCAAAAGAGACCCCAGCCAGCTTTGAAGTAGCCCTAGAGAGAGGGGAGGGGGGATCTGATCAGGCAGGCTGTCACACCCAGCTGCCTGGGAGAGAGAGGAACTAGGTCAGTGAGGGGGCAGAAACAGGTGCCTAACCAGCCCGGCTCTGGCAAAACTGTTAGAAACCCAACTTGTCTGAGGGAACCAGGGTAGGAAGAGCCAGATAAGGTTTTAGAAGCCTACTTAACCTGTGGAGTGGGTATAGCTCAGTTTAGGAACTCCTGCTTCCTAATACGAGTTCCCTTGTTTGATTTCCAGTACCTCCTAAAAGAAGGAATCCAGAGAGTAGTCCACCAGGTTATCAGGCACCCAGATGGCACCTTACGACAGGGAACTAGACTCAGATTTTTATTGTTGTTGTTTTAGGGTTTTTTTTTAAATTTTATTTTATTCGCTAAAACTGGGTACCTCACTTGTGGAAGGTAGGCTGCAGGGTGATTGACTGATGAGCACTGGCAGTCTGAGATGGTCCCTAGGGGTCTAAGAGGGAAGTCTGTTTTTCCCGGTTTTTTGTTTTGTTTTGTTTTTTAATTATTTGGTTTTGGTTTTCGTTTGTTGTCTTTTTTCCTTTCTTGGTTTCCTTTTTTTTTTCTTTTTTAAAAAAAAAAAAAAAGAAAGAAAAAAGAAAAAAGATTTATTTCTCCCCACCCCGTCATTGTTTTACACTTGCTGCGTCTGTTCATCTTCCTTGTTTCTTTGGGAGGAACTGGGAACCGAACACGGGAACTCCGATGTGGGAGGAAGGTGCCTAATCACTTGAGCCACCTCTGCTACCTGTTTGTTGTATCTCTCATTACGTTTCCCTCTGTGTGTCTCTTGTTGCATCATCTTGTTGCGTCAGCTTGCCATGCTGGCCTGTCGTGTCAGCTCACTGTTTTGCTTGTCTTCATTTTTTAGGAAGCACTGGGAACCTCTGCTCCCTGCTTTGTTGTGTCTCTTGTTATGTTTTTCTTCTTGTGTCTCTTGTTGCATCATCTTGTTGCATCAGCTTGCTGTACCTTCCAGCTTGTTGTCTTCTTTAGGAGGCACCGGGAACCAAAGCAGGGATCTCCCATGTGGTGGATGGGAGCTAAATCACTTGAGCCACATCCACTTCCCCCTTTTCTTTTACTAATTTTTCCTATTTACTTTATTTCTTTTATTTCCTTCATTTTTGCATCTTGTGTTTTCTGTTGCTTTTCTTTCATTCCACTTCTTGTTTGGTCTTTTTTTT
>JAQZBX010077785.1:0-14223 GCA_029593785.1 Cabassous unicinctus
CACCCCCAAAAACACCCCACACATCCATTCCCCATCCGTGTGGTATTACACCCGCAATGGATATACACATCCTGGGGCCTTGCCACCGAGCATAGACTAAGCACTCTTTGACAGATTGCCTGTGATTTACCACATCATGGTTCATGCTTATAAAAATTGTTTTGCTTTGTCTTAAAACATCAGGGGCTGAACACTGATATTTTAAACTGGCCTCTTTTGATTCCTTCCAGGGATTTATTCTTTGAAGGTATACAAAGGACCAGAACCTTGGCTAAGAAAGTTTGTTTGACAGAAAAGATCTGCTGGAGCATTTATTTTGGCTTTCATATTATCTTTATTTTTTTTTTTCACATGGACCTCAACCTTCATATTAGCCATCTCTTTAGGAATTTGGAGTGCACCTAAAGTTTCCCTAATTTGTTGTCCATTTTTGATGGGAGTTCCAGCAGAGGTGAGAAATCCCCTTTGTTTCCATAGCATACCAAAGCCAAGAACTGCTCCAAAGCATACCTGCTGTCTATATATAAGTTTATTTTCTGGTATTTGGCTGCTTGACCAGTGCTAGTAAGTGCAATAAGTTCTGCGATCTGGGCTAATTTAACCTCAGGTGGAAGATTACATTATAAAGGAGAGCTTAAATTAGTGCACATTGCATATTCTTCTTGATTACCCCCAGTTTTGAGGTATGATCCATCAACAAATAATGTTAAGTCAGGGTTCTCAAAGGGAATCTCTAATAAATCTGAGTGAGGTACAGAGAGTTCTATGACTACAGTAAGACAATCATGAGTTCCCTTTCCACCGGTATAGGCCAAAGAGGGTCAGAATTCAGGGTGTTCAAGTGGTGAACAGTAAGGTGAGAGGAAGAGTGTGATATAATTTCTTAGAGGTTAATCAACTGGCTGAAAAATGTTAACGTGTTATGCTTTCTCATGTCAGTATTAATGTCTGTACTACATGAAGAACCAGGAAGGCGTGCAGGGAGCCTAGAACTAGTTCAGCAGAACCATTAAGTTTTGCAGCAGCTGCTATTTACCTAAGAAAAGTAGGATAAGTGTGTGCAACTGAGGCAAAGGTAAGGTTTTTGATGATTGCCATGAAGTTTAGCTAAAAACCTAAGGAACTGTCAAAATAGCTCATGCACAAATGGCTGTGGAAGAACATTCTTCAGGTTACTAACGCCCTGTTTTTGTTTCAGTTCCAAGAGGAGAGTCTCTTACTGCAGACCTAGACCATTTGTAAAGAAGTGTTGCAATCTCAGAAAAATTTGGCACTTGCTGTCTGCATTATACAGTTAAACCTAGAAATCCTCTCAATTGTGTGAGTAGTCTAGGATGATTTGGGATAGTATCTAGTATATTTAGCATATTAAGAGAGAGTATTTAGTATTAGTATTAGTATAGATCATACCCTATATAATGAAATATGTTCTGGTAAATTCGTAATTTTGTTTTAAAACTTTAGGTTCCTTTCTGCAAGTCATTGGAATCCTTCTTCCAGGATTCCTTGTTCTCTGAACAAAGTAAGAGATCATCTACATATTGTATCAGAACTTAATAATAAGGAAACCACCTGTGTAGTGTAGTACTCTAAGGAAGAGACTGAGCAAAAGTGGCAAGGTAGCTTGTGTATTTCTAGGAATTTGTCGATTTCATCTAGTTTACTAATTTGTTGGTGTACAGTTATTCACAGTATCCACTTATAATCATTTTTATTTCTTTAGGGTCAATAGTAATGCCCCTCTTTCATTTCTGGTTTTAGCTATTCGTGTTTGCTCTCTTTTTTGTCAGTCTAGCTAAAGAGTTGTTGATCTTAATGATCTTTTAAAAAACAACAACTTTTAATTTCATCAATTCTGTCTACTGTTTATTGATTCTCTATTTCATTTATCTTTATTCTAATCTTTGCTATTTCCTTCTTTCTGCTGGCTTTGGGCTTAGTTTGCTCTTCTTTTTCTAGATCTTCAGTTTCTATATCTTCTGGTCTCTTTTTAAATTAAGCACTTGGAAATTTACATTTTTCTCTCAGTACTGCCTTTGCTGCATCCCATAAGTTTTTGGTATGTTTTCATTTTCATTCACCTGAAGTTACTTCCTAATTTCTGCTATGGTTTCTTCTTTGACTCATTGGTTGCTTAAGGCTCTGATATTTAATTTCAACATATTTGTGAATTTTCCAGTTCTCAACTTGTTTCAGGCTTCATTTCAGCAGGTTAAGAGAAGATACACTGCATGATTTCAATATTTTTAAATTTATTGAGACTTCTTATATGACTCAACATATAGTTTATCATGGGCAATAGAGCACCCAAGAGCATCCTCTGTCCAGATGTTTTATCCATTGTTGAAAGTGGTGTATTGAAGTCTCCTACTAATCTATTAATGTAGCAATCTCTATTTCTCCCTTCAAATCTCTCAATATTTGCTTTATGTTTTGAGGCTCTGTCATTAGGTATATGTGAAGCAGGCTAGTAAAATAGGGAACCAATAGATGGATCTGGAACCTGGCAAGAAGCCCACATGGATATCGATACCCCAGGAGAAGCCCCGGATATTCTCCAAGGCCATTATCATTGGGCCCTTCCTGGTGATTGATGGGTGGGGTAATCAATCAAAACAGCAAACAGCTGGAACTCCTCCCATGCCAGTAGCAAAGGGATGGAATAATTAATAGTTTAAAAAGCAGGCACAAAATCCTCTCCCTCTCTCTCTTGCCTGCTGTGCCCTGCTCTCGCCGTGTGCCCCCTGCATGGATCAATACACAAGTAAAACCTGGACATTTATAATCTATAATGGGAAATTGTAGTCTGTAAATCGGTCCTCTTTATCACTTTTCAGCCCCTTTCCTCTCTACCTGGGACCTATGATCTGTTATTTTCTCCCATTTCTCTTCCACCCTACCTTAATAAATTACTGGCCTAATCAACATGTCATGCTCTTGAAATTCATTTCTGCAGCATAGTCAAGAACCTAGACAAAATCCGGTAACATATGTATAATTGTTATGTCTTATTGAATTGGCATCTTTATCAGTATATAGTGACTGTCTTTGTCCCTTGTAACTGTTTTAGACATAAAGTCTATTTTATCTAATATTATTATAGATATCCCAGCTCTCTTTTGGTTATTACTTTCATGGTATATTTTCCCATCCTTTCACTTTCAACTTACCTATGCCTTTGAATTTAAGGTGAGTCTCCTGTAAACAGCATATAATTGAGTCTTGCATTTTTGTCCATTCCTCTGCCTTTTAACAGGAGATTTTATTCCATTTATATATAAAGTAACTACTGATAATGCAGGACTTTCTTTTGCCATTTTGTTATTTGGTCTTCATAACTCACAACTTTTTTGTGCCTCTTCTTCCATTAATGCCTTCTTTCTTTCTTATTTATTTATTTATTTATAGTGTACCATTTTGAGTCCCTTCTCATTTCCTTCTGCATATATTTTTCAGATATTTTCTTTGTGGTTACCATGGGCCTTCAGATTAAATCTTCAATCTATAACAATCACATTTGACTTCATGCCAAATCAACTTCAGTAGCATATACTTTTTTATCGTACATGTTACAAATTATATCTTTACATGTATTCATAATTATTTTTTAATCATTTGCATTTCAGAAACTGTAAGAAGTAAAAAGCGGAGTTACATACCAAAAATACAATACAATTGTACTGGCATTTACAATTACACATATGGTCAACTTGACAAGGTTTTATTTCTTTGTTGCTTCAAACCACTGACTACTGAGTGACCTTTTTTCAGTCTGAAGAACCCCTTTCATTACAATTGTCTTGTATTCAAGTTCATGGATTTTTTTCTTTCCCTAGCTCCAATATGCTGTTGAAATCCAGCAGGGAATATTTTATAAACTGTGTTTCCTTGATTTGGCACTTTCCCAGTTATTGCAACCCTTTAACTGTTTTTTGGAGTTTTGAGGAAGATAGCTCTACCTGTTTTTGCTAATTGTTCAAAGATTCTGAGGGAAAGCACATCCTAGAGCAGGGGTTCTTAATCAGGGGTCCACAGGCCACCAAAGGGCCCATGTTAAGATTTCAGGGGGTCCATGAGCTTGAATTGAAAATTTAAAAAAACATTATTCTTGTGGGGACATGTTGGTGCGGGTGTGATAACTTATTAAATAATACACAGTATAGTGTAGAATTGGTTAGGGGTCCATGGTTTTCTCCTGACTGGCAAAGGGGTCCGTGGAACAAAAAAAGGTTAAGAACCCATGCCCTAGAGTGTCTTGGTCGACAAGAAGGGCTACAACCATTTTAATTTCTACTTTCTAATTAGGCCTCCAATTGTAAATTTAACTCCATTGACAAAACGATATGAAAGGGATACTGTCATATCATGTTATACCACCACCTTTTAAAATGCCTGAGTGTTGTCAGAAGGTATTGGGGATTGAATCTTGTATCTCGCAAAACATATGTTCAAACCTCAATCCATGCTTCTCTGGGTGTGAAACCATTTGTAAATAAACCTTTGTTGGCGTTACGTACCCCAGAAAAATGTCCTTAATCTTAATCCATTCTTTTGAGTGTAAATCCATTGGAAATAGGACCTTTTGATGAGGTTACTTCAGTTAAGGTGCAGTCAACTGAATCAGGATGGGTCTTAATCCTTTTACTGGAGGCCTTATAGAGAAGGCCACGGAGAAAGAGGCCACGGGGAGCAGCCAGAAGCTGGAAGTTAACAGAACCCAGAAGAGACAAAAAGAAAATGCCATGTGCACTTCCATATGACAGAAAAATCACAGAACCCCAAAGATTGTCAGCCTGTCCTAAGCTACAAACCCCGGGAGGAAGGCTCTAAAACTGTGAACCAAATAAATTCCTTTTGTTAAACCAACCCACACTACAGTATTTGTTTCAGCAGCTGGGAACCTAAAACCACCTTTCTGAAAATATTTTATTAGTTATGGTGGGATCAAAATGAATTAGGGTGGGTCTCAATCTGTATTACTGGAAGCCTTATAAAGATATGAAATTCACATACGGCCTGTCAGTAGAAACCAGAAACCAGAAGGTCAGGGAACCCTGTGTCATAGGCACCCAAAAGAATCCTAAATTCTTGTATAAATACTGCTTGTCTTATTTGGATTTAGAAAAAGCTTTATTATAGCTCGAAATTCAGCTCAGAGGTTCAAGGTTTAAATTCTACAGTTACTCACATACCTGGGTGATAGGAGGAGTGCATATATAGAGGCAACAGGCATTTTGGGGTTTTAGCAGAATTTCTGAGGAAAGGTAGGGGATTTGGACAAGGGGAAGAGGAGGGAGTTGAAAGAGGTATAGAGGCAGGAAAATAAAAAGGTTAAGGATGAGAGGGAGAGAAAGATATAGGAAAGAAGGTGCAGGACAAAATGGGGAGGATTTATTAGGGAAGTTTATTGTTGCTTAAGTTTTGCCAAATTATTCATTAGTTTTGGCCATCATTTAGTGAAGCAATTTTGGATTCAAAATGTTGTATGGAAGCCTCTGCATACCAATTAAGAAATGCTCCTCATTGGAGCCTAGAAATCCTATTCCCCCTTTTTTTTTTACAGGTGACCTCATGGCTTGAGCCTCCAACCTGACAGGTGGTCACCTCTAAACGCAGACCTAATAATCTGTGCCACCAGGCAGGTAGAAAACCAGAGAGAACACTCTCTCTGGATCAAAGCCAAACACTGAGGGCAAAAACTAGAAAGAGAACATTATGCAGTTTTATTGGTGCAACACAGCAAAATTTGCCCAAGTGGATGCTGGGCTGGTGAGAAGCACAGACTTTCTGGTCTGTGCAAGCAGCTCAAACAGCAGGCTTCTAAGGTCTATGACTGTGTACTACCCTATGATTATTTTTCTTATAACAACAGTTTTCAGCAGTGCAAAACAAAAGACTATAAAAAGAGAAGAAAAGGGATGACTACACAAAATGGAAACCAAAATAAAACCCAGGTACCAAACTTAGAATAAGCAGCTGAGACACTCAACCCAAACAGAGTGGAATTCAGACCTGGTGCTGACTTACTCCATCCGCAAGTATGAAACAAGCCTTGAGCAGCAAGTCACAAGGAGCATCTGCGGGTACCTTACTCAGTCCAAGGCTGGGGTCCACAATGACCGGCAGTGCACACTGGATCGCACTGGGACCTCGACAGTAACTATGGAAATAAATTAAGAACGCCTAGATGAGAATGAACAAACTTATTTATTCCGAGCTTGCTATAGCATGAGAGTCAGCCACCATCACTTGCCATTTAGCAAAGACTCAAAGGCAAGTGGAGGAGTGGGAAAGCTTGATAGTGGTAAAAAGGGAAGACTTCAGGCAGGCCCTATTTGGAAACTATTGGCATGAGGAAGCTGTAGGTGGGCTCACTGGAGTGGGGCATCCTATGTGACTGGTTAGGGGAGCAAACTTGACCTTCTCTGGTTGGTCCTAAGCTGGACAAAAATTAGGGAGGCTGTCAGTTATCAATCAAGTCCAGGCAATTCTAGATTATAACAGAGAATGTGGATTGACTTCCTGGGGTGTTTGCTGTAGATAATTGCCAACATCCTAGGACAACTGTTACAGGTAATTGACCAGAGTTTTCAGTTCTGGTTAGTGCTGATAATGGGTCAGAGTTTCCTGATCATTATCAACTTGTATATTCAGTCTCCCACCAGTTGATCTCCTACCCATAATTTGTGGAAATTAAGTGAACTACCCAATGCTTTTTAAAAGAATTACCCTTAAAAGGAACAGGAAACAAATGAAGGAATCCAACAGGAAAATATGAGAGCCATGGGAAAATTTCCCCAAATAGTGTACATGTGGGAACAAAAACATTTTTTGCCCTACACCTTAGCCTCAAACGTAACAATAAAGAGGGCAAAATCTTCAAAATTCCTCTTTATAAAAACTAATACTAGAAGGAGGAGTTTATTGACTTCAGAGAAAGAGATTAATGGGTGTCCTGTCACCTCAGATAAACATCAAATATTTTTATACTTATTCATATCAGTGACATGGAAATTCTTGGCTCTCCATGTCTTGTGTGGATACCTTTAATAATCTTTGTTCAAGGTCTTGAAATTCTGATGAAAATTATATTCCAGCACTAATTGGAGAAACTATTATGAATATATTTGTTGTTAAGAGAGCAGGGAAATAATTAAAAGCTCTAGAGACCGGAAGGAATAGATGAACTTAAATGTCCAGGCTCAAAGAGGAAGAAAACTGTACATTGGATGTAGGTCTATAGTCTATCAGCTGGAGACTTTCATTCTTGGAAATTGAGAAGAAATTCTTAAGCTGACAGATTTCCAGGGAAAGATACAGCCAAACACTAATTAAAAGGACCATGATGGTAAACAATATGCACAATGCCTCTAAATATTTGAGATGAAAGAAAACTGTCGATGGTATCATCTTGGCAAAATGCAGGAGTGGAAGAAAATTGCATGACTGAGAATTGTTCTAAGAAGAATTACTAAATGCTTCTAATACAGAAAAGTCCACATGTTGCATTTTTAAAAATAATTTTTTTCTTTATTTTTAAATGAGCTTTGGATTACGTACATGGAAAATATAAGGGATCCCCATATATCCCACCCTGACCCCTCCAACACTTTTCCACATTAACAACATCTTTCATTAGATGGTACATTTGTTACAATTGATGAACACATATTGAAGCATTGCTACTAACTGTGGACTATAGTTTACATTATAGTTTACACTCTGTCCCGCACAATTTTATAGGTTTTGACAAAACGTATAATGGCTGGTATCCGTCACTGTAATATCATACAGAACAATTCCAATGTCTCGAAAATGTCCTGTGTTACACCTACTGCTCCCTTTCCCTCCCCTCAGAACCTCTGGTAACCGCTGTCTTTATATCAATGTTACAAGTTCTTGCATTAGTAGAATAATAATAAGTCTACTTTAGTCCATAGTTGCATTCCCCCCTTATGTTTGTTCATTCCTCTATCTTGAGGATTTGGGGATGGTGATGCCAAGTCTGTTTCCAAATGAGAGGGGCTTAGATTCTGTGGGCAGAAGGATGGAATTGTCTTGCTTGCAGTTGAAGATACTCTCTGCTTCTTGGGTTGAGTGCTGTCCATCATTATCCTTTTGTTAGATGTTCTGGGTGAGTCTGATGAACTGAGCAATCCCACTGCTGGGCATATACTCAGAAGAATTAAAAGCAGGAACACAAACAGATATAGACACAACAGTGTTCATGGCGGCATTATTCACTACTGCTAAAAGTTGGAAGCAAACCAAGTGTCCATCAACGGATGAATGGAGACACAAATTGTGGCATATACATACAATGGACTATTTACTCAGCTGTAAGAAGGAATGAAGTATTGACACACGGGACAACATGGAAAAGTCTTGAAGACCTTATGTTTAGTGAAGCGAGCCAGTCACTAAAGGACAAATATTACATGACCTCACTGATATGACCTAAGTAAGCTGAGCAGAATCACAGTGCTAGAGTCTGGAAGGTAGGTTATCAGGAGACAGAAAGGGAGTAGAGGGTAGTGAGCTGATGCTCACTACAGGCAAAACCTATGATAAGGTGGAAGGGAGGTGATTTGCCACGTTGCATTTTCATTTGGAAAAATGATGTGTTCTATCATATAATACTATGTGAACTAGTTTAAGAAGCATATGATTACAGTTCCAGAGTCTGACAGGTAAAACATGTTTTTTTCTCAGAATAAAAGAAAAACAGAAAAAGACATTAAATGAAAAATGATTCAAAGAAGTAAAAGAATAGGGTAGCAAATTTAAAGATTAAAATTTTTGAACTATTGTTGTTCATTTCCTTTTCTTCTGGTGGCGAAGTAAGAAAAACGCAGGACAAACTTAGTGAGTTTTATAAAAGGTGATGTACAGCTAAACTAACACCATGGAGGATTCCTGGAAGTTTCTCATTACGTTTAGTAACAATTGATCAGTGTGAAGTATTTGCCTTTCCAAGCTATGAAATTATTGGAATTTGCTTATCTTTCATTTTCTTTTCAGTCATTAGGTTCCTAGAGGAAAAGGGTGATTATCAGTCAAAGACAAAATTCTATTTTTCTAACATACGACCTTAATTTTCATTTATTTTGAATGAGTATGTAGTGATTTTCCTTGGTACAAAAGACAACTGATCTTTATAGCAGTCTCTTAAACTCATACTCTCTAGAAATATATTAAAAGAACATGTAGACTTATTTCCAAAATACAGCAAGTAATCGATGTGAAAAAAACTTGCAAATAGGATACTAGGTTATATTAAACCAAAAGGAAAGAAATGGTAGAATTTCTCTTTCAAAAACCTGACATATTCACACCTTCTAACATACTAAATAAGGGGTCTGCAAAATATGGCTTGTGGACCAAATTCAGCTGCTGGAATGTTTTTGTAATTAAAGTTTTATTAAAACACAGCCATGTTCATTCATTATTTACACACCGCCTGCTCTTTGCACTACAAATGCGGAGTGGTACAATCATGACAGTGGCCATATGGCCCTAAAGGCCAAAACATGTTTCCATCAGTCTATTTACAGAAAAAGTTTGAATTTAAAATGCATGAACAAATTTAAAATGCACAAAGTTGCTGATTGTTTTTTGTGTTTTTTTTTTCCCTCAGTTATCTTGCTCATAATTTGCACTGAGGACTAATTCTGGGCCTAGATGTGCCAGCACAGGACAAGTATATTCTCAGGCATCCCTCAGCATTTCTCTGTGAGAGAGCTCTCCTTAACTCCCCTTCTAATGATGATAAAATAGATAATTGTGAAAGAGAATTCAGTCACACAGCTAACATACAGCACAGAAGGTATAATTTTCAAATATCTTCTGGTATTTTCAATGAATCGATCCTCAGCTCATAGATGAGGAATTAGCTACTGAAGGCTAAGTTCCTCCTACCCTGTTTTTAAATTTTCTTGTTTGTTTTGTTTCATTTTTGGTACCCTTCAGAGCTTTATTTTGACTACTACTCCGTATTCACTGTTAATACTGCATATAATCCTTAGATGAACTAAAACCTATGTTAGCTTATATTCTATGCACAGAGACTCTTGTAGTGCAAATATGAATCAGTCCTATATTTTTTTCTTGTTTTCCACAGTGGGCATAAATAAAGCTTATATAGTTAGTTTCTTTCCAATGTTTGTCCCATTAATTCTTCTTTTGGTATATATATCTTTGGGCAGATTAGACATCAATATTTCTCAGCATTCCTGTTATTGTAATATTGCCTAATTGTTGTCAAATAATACAACAATGGAATGAAGGAACATTTATATATAACCAACTAATACTGGCTGTTTTCTATGTGCCAAGGCTTGGGATAAATGAGAACCTTCCCTTAAGGAATGAGCAGTCTGATGGAGGAACAGGACTGTCAACAGATGAACTCTGTCCCCTGGGGGAGTGCTCTGATTAAACTAGGCAAAGGTTCCAATGGGACCACAAGGATAGGCTGTTGTGGTGGGGAGAGAGAAGACTTCTTGGAAGAGGTAAGAACCAAGTTCATTTCTTGATGAATGAGCAGGAATTATCCAGGCAGATGAGGGAAATGATGATAATGGAGTGATGCAGAGAAGGGACTAGGGATAGAGAAGCTTGGTGGATGCAGGGATCTAAAATCAATTTGGAATTGGTAGGACAAATGAATGAGCAAAGAGTCTCAAAAGATGAGACTAGACAAGAAGGCTGAGACTAGCCATGGAGTCTCATATGTCATGCAATATAGCTTAGACGTTATCCTGTAAGTAATTACTATTTAAAAGCTAATAAAAAGCAGAAAAATACATGATCATATTTTTATTAGGCTGTGTGTGAAGAAGACGAGAAAAAAGGAAGACAGATTAAGACATTATTGATATAATTGAAAAGAAAGAGTATTTGAGACTGAAATAGGGAAGGTGACAATAGAGAAGGGAAAAGGGCAATAGAATTGGAAAAATAAAAAAGCTGCAGAATACTATATCTAATTGAAAGTAAATGGTGTGGAGTAAGTTGAAGGAAATCATGGTAATTTTCCAGTTTCTTGCTTTGGATACTGAGGATATTAAAGCTACCAAAATAAACAAGGTATGTGTTAAAATAAACTAGTATAAAGTGAATGATGAAGAGTCCTGTTTAAAACATGTTGAGCTTGACAAGTTTATGGTATATCTAAGTGAATGTGTCCAGCAGGCATTTGGATATATGATCTGAAACTCAAGAGAGTGGGTGAACATAGAGACTGATTTAGAGTTAATTAGCGTAAAGAGGCAATTAACACCATCTCAGTCAAGGAGGCAATGGTGAAAAGGAACAGTGAATGACAAAAGATAAAACCCTAATTAAAAAAAAAAAAATAAGACTTAAGGGACAGCTGAAGGAATCTATGAAAGCCTGAGAAGAACAGATTAGAAATTGGAGAGCGGGAAAGAGGGCGGTCACAGGATCAAGAGGCAAAGGAGAAATAAACAGTGTCAGAGGAAGCAGAAAATAAGTGAAAGCAGGAAGGGAACTATCAAAAGCATTGCCATTCACCTGCAAGGAGGGGACAGTGGGTGGCCTTTGCAAAAGGAGTTTCAGTGGGGAGAGGTGAGGATGGGAGCCCACCTGCGAGGAAAGGCAGAGAGTAGGTCACGACAACTCTTCTAAGAAGTCCAGCTGAGCAGGAGAGGAGAAAGACAGATCACTATCCGGAGGGGCACACACCATCAGAGAAGGGTTTTATTTTTCCCAAAGTATAGTAATTATTTAAATACAATCATAAGATGATAAAAAATAGCCAGTAGAAAGAGAAAAGATGAAGATCTAAGAGAAAGAGAATAATTAGTGAACCAAATACCTAACAAAGGTGGAACCAACATACGGGGAGGAAGGGGATCAGTTTGTCTAGAAAACTCATCATTTCAGTTTGGTGGAAGGGTTACGCAAGGTACATAACCTTATTTTCGTAGGGGCAGCAAGGCTACGCCTCAGCAACTGAATTTTCTCCAGTGATGGAGGAGTGGGTTACAAGCGGATCTGAGGACAGGTTTGAAGCAAATGTTGAGGGTTTAGAACAATCTTTGAGGATAATTGTGGCCCAAATGGGTGTTTTGAAAGTCGAAACAAAATTTTTAAAATATTTTCTTTCCAAAGCAAGAAAATTTTGCTTTCATGCTTATGGAGAGATACTATTTTGAAATATTAATCAAGGTGGTCTCCTGAATTTTCTTATATCACTTGCTGTCCCCCAGGCAGGCAACTAAGGCAGTATTTCCCAAACTTTAGCCATTCTTTCACCACTTACACGAGTTTTCACCAACTATGTTGGCAACCTGTATTCTTATAGATGTTTTCCTAAATCGATTCATGTATTTCATATAAAATTACTTCAAAGGAAAGTTCATAACACAAACTAAAAGGGAAAACAAATCTCACTTTCCTCTAAGAGGAAGGTAAGTGGAAAGATAGACAATAAAAACAAAATAAAACGTTATTAAAATTCTATCAAAAAACTATTCCCTGGAAAAGACTGAAGCCTGAATCCTTATTCTACGTTAAAAAAAAAAACGATAGTGTGTGTAGGCGGGTGACTTTATGAACGTGGGTACACCAATGGGACATTCTTCTCCTTAATGCAATCGGGAGTGATAGCAGATTAAAAACAGAATGACTTTATCACAATGTGACTCAGTAGTATTTAATCCATCCTGTCTGACTCGCTCCTAAAGCCAGCTCAGTATCACATGCGATAATTGTCTTTAAATTTGTCAAAACACTGAGATGGGGAGTTCTGAGCAGCATTTCCTCAAGAAAGGAAAGACACAGGAGAAATGCAGAGAATACTGGGGTGGATGGTGGGGGCTTTGGATTTCAGAAGCCTAGTCTGGCGCTATGGATAAGATTTAGAAGTAGGCCCCATAGTTCAGAGCGAGGCAACCCACAGAGTCCACGCCACGCTGCTCCTCCCCTGGCTCCCACGCAAGATAAAGGGTGCAAAGTCCGCAGCTCTGGGAGAGGAGGGAAAGTTGTGGGGAGGTTAGTAATGTGTAGATCCTCAGGCACCTGAGAAATTGGCCCAGCATATTTCAGCCTGAGGGAAGGATGGTAGTGAGGGAAACTCCAGATCAGTTAGGGCATTCTAGGGGTAAGGGAACCCCTGGTTCCTTCCTCAGGTAGTTCTGAATATGTGTCAAGACCTTGGAGTAGAAATGCTAGGTGGTCACTAGGGCCCAGAAATCTTGGCTAGCAGTCCCTGGCCCAAATGTAGTCCGAAGACATATTTTTGTTTACACAGGAGAGTTTTTAGAAATGTTGAATTTGACTCTCTTCAAATTTGCACTCTCCAGTTCACCTGTCTCCTCCACTGCCCATCCTCAAGTATCCCTACTTTCTCGCACATTTACTTGGCCTGTGTGGCTCCTGAAGCTAGCTGTGCATATAACCCGTGGCTCAGGAGACAGGCCTGAAGGAGCCTCATGGGTATCCTAGGGTTCCAGCGTGACTACAGACAGTGAAATGATTCCCTTGGTCCCCAGAATTTGGATGAAATCTCAGGGAGAGAGACTGAATCATGATTATGCTTCTGCCACCAAGCAGAATGTGTACTTGAAACACAAATGAAACTTGCTTCTCGAACAATGGAAAACCTTACTAAACCTTTCTCACAGAGTTAAGGGTTGGTTAAGCGGTCTCTGAATAGCAAAGTGGCTGGTAACTAATTGCAGACCAGATGTCCAAGATCTATTTTTAAATATCTGGCTGAATGAGATAGGACTATAAAGACAGACTCACTAGATCTAGGCCACGGCAAATCTTGTTTCGTCGCTCTGGGGTTGTTTTAGTCAATTAAAAATTAATTCTTGAGAACCAGATGCTGATGGGACACAAACCGTCAAAAGCTGCCAGGGTGCCTGAGTTAGCGGAGATTGGACACAGGACCCAGCCAGCCAGTTGGAGGGAGCACATGGGAGGAGGGCTGTGCCAATTTCTTACCATCAGCTCATTTTTTTCCAAGCTCATAGAACAATATCTAGCATGAGGCAGATGCTCCAGTAACTGGTGATTTTTAAAAAATGAAACTGAATTCAAAACTATGTTCAACTGCGTCCAATATCTGCAAAAATAAATGTTTGCTATGTCCTATGCAGTCTCTAAAATAAGTACTGACGTGTATAGGTAAGCATTTGCTTTTGAGAGGTGCTTTGAAATGACAGGCACTACTTGTTATTCCAGTTGAACCCA
>JAQZBX010077786.1:0-14217 GCA_029593785.1 Cabassous unicinctus
GCAAATATATTCCATTCAATACTACTCAGCAATATAAAGGAATAAATAACTAATACACACAGTAACTTGAATAGATTGCAAGGAAATTATGATGGATGAATAAAGAATATCAAAAAGGTTATATACCGTATACTTTCATTTACATAGCATTCTTGAAATGACAAAATTATAGAAATCGAGAAAAGGTTAGTGATTTCCAAGACTTGATGTTTGGGGAACAAGGAGGGTGGTGGCTGTGGCTATAAAATGCTAACCTGAGGGATCCTCGGGGTAGAACTCTTCTGTATCTTGACTGTAGAGATGGATAGAAGAACCTATACAAGTGAAAGAATATATAGTACTAAACTCACACATTCACATAAAAATGAATGCATATAAAATTTGTGAAGTGTAAGTTTGGGCTGGTTGTATCAATGTCAATTTTCTGGTTTTGATATTATGTAAGATATTACCGTTGGAGGAAGGGGGAAGAGTATATGGTTGTTTCTTATAACTGCATGTGAATATACAATATACCATTATCTCAAAATAAGAACTTTTAAAAATAAATGTAATTAAAATACCATATATATCATCAAAACCCTCTCTTGCTGACATATCAAGCTTACCCCTAAGTCAGGGACATTGTACTTAATTTCTCTGCTCAGAGCAGTCTTAACTACTCTAGCTATGCAGATTGTTCACCACATTACAGCCTGAATTACTCTGCTCTAGTGTCCTTGTTAGTCAAGCCTTCCCTGTCTTTCATATCCCTACAGAAAGTGGTACTTCTCTTTCTTCACTTTCCCCAGCATTCGTTATTACTCTTTTCTTGTTTTATTTTCTCCTATGTTTTCTTTCCTTGCTCATATCATCATCCAATAAACTGTATACTTACTCATTTCTTAACTGTCTTCCCTGTGTAGAATGCCAGGACGTTGCCTGTTTTGTTCACTAATACTCTCCCAAAGGTCTAATACAGGATTCAGCAAACTATGACCTGGGCAAATCTGGCTGTTTTTGTAAATTAAGTTTTATTGGAACATAGCTATACCCATCTGTTTACATATTGTCTTATGGCTACTTTCAGGTTCAGTGACAGAGTTCAGTAGTTGCAACAGAGAGCTTTTGACTCACAGTTAAAATATTTACCTTTTAGAAAAGTTTATTAATCCCTGGTCTAGAACAGTGTTTGGCAGGAAGTAGGTGTCTAATAAATATTTATTGAATGCATTATTCAAACCCAATAATATAAATCTATTGTGAGAATCTCATTCTCTCCCTCTCCCCTATTCCTTTCTCTGTCCCAACATATTCCAAGGAGTATTAGGCAAAGGAAAATGCATTCATTCATTTTCATTAACTCCTGTGACAATAATAAGCTGCTAAAATTGAGGTAAATTGCATTGACTTGAGTGTTACATTTAAAGCAAATCTTTCTTACAAACACAGTAAGAAAAACAGAATAAATTACAGCATGAAATTGATAGAACTACTGTGCAGAATTTGATCCTAGGGTTATTTGCACTATTTTATTAGATGTATGACATTAAAAGACTAGAAAGCCATAAATATTAACTAAATTCTTCATTATATTCTAAGCTAAAATTATGGAATAAATACTTTCAATAGAGAAAATACATATTACTTGAATGTTAGGGGCCAGGACTTAATGAATTTATAGCCATGTGTACCAGATTTCATTAAAAATAAAAGCTTTCTTTCTTTAAAATCAAAACATGAAGTTACAATGTCTTTACTCTCCTTTAAAATAGTTTCTTATATGAATTCAAGGTTTCAAATGAAAAAACTTCATAAAATTTAACAATCTAAATTTAATCTTCCTTTTCTGTTATTTGTCATCAAATGGAATATTTTCCATGCCATGAATCTACTTGACTACTGCTAACTAAACACCATATTCTATAAAAGAATATTGCAGTTTTATATTGTCCTAGAAATGGTTAAATTACAAGGTTTAAATAAATCAAATAGACTGAAATAATGTCATCAACCATTCTGAAATGATTTTAATATGTCTGATATAGGCTTTATGTTTTTCTCATTATGCTATGCCATAAACTCTAATTCAAAATTTTCCAAGAGCTATGATACAGTTATGCTCCCAAAGAATGAATGCTTTTCTAAGGCAGAGTTATGATATGTCTCAGAAGATAAAATTTGATTCTTTACTGACTGTCCATGTTATGGCAAAGTTGTTATGTGGCAGGTTATGGTAATATTGTCCTATGTGTCTTAACAGTCATCATGGAGGTAAAATTATGCTGAACTTTCAATAGTAGCAAGAGACAGACTTCTCACTTTTATAGAGATAACTCATGTTTAAAGCTTAGTTTTATATTGATGGCCTCATTTTCAGTACAATGCAGGAAGTGCTGTTAACATACAATTCAATGTGTTTGATAGCCTCTTGGGTTCAGGCTTAGGTTCATGATTTTAAAAAGGAGAAATGAGAAGTCATAAATTAAAGAGATGACAAAAGGGAAAGGAAAACCAAAATGGGTAAAAAAAGATCAGTACTAAGACTTGTGTTCATGTCTTCAGCAATAGGAGTCAGTTTTTATAGACATATCCAGGCACCATGTACATTTTGGGGACCACAAAACTAAGATGCTCTACTCTTTAGATAAGGTCAGAGAGAGCAATCCAAGTATATGGCTGCCTAGATTTCCCTGAACTTTTACCCGTGGACCTTTACCCATGGCCTAGAAAAGTTTGAGTTTCCCTATTTATGTGTGTTTTTTTTTTTTCTTTCAAGCAGTTATACTGGACAAGAAGAAGCCAGAAGATGAAGATATCCAACCACATAATTTTCTGTTTTCATTTCCTTAACTGGAATGAAGGAGAAACAACAGGAAGATCTGATGAGCAGGCTCAAGGTGATATTCCAACATTGCATTTTGTTGTCATATGTGTGGGGGCAGGGTTAGCAAGCAATCAGAATATCCTTTTCAGTTTAACCCAAGTAATCTAGAATACAGAGTTTAAGGCAAACTTGTGGGGAGGAGAGGTGGTGCAATCCTAGAGAAGAAGCAAGAGGACTAAAGAAGTAAGATCCAAAAGGAAGGAGAACGAATGCTAAGAGCTGAATTACTGAGCTAGCCACAGTTTCACAATGAATATATTGATCAGTCCTGTATGAAACTACTGCAGCTCAAACAGCCATGGGGGGTACTGGGATGGAGGAAAGGTAAGTGATTTCTCTGCTGACTCCTTCCCATCTCTGTATTCCCTTTACCAAAATCTTCCCCTATTAGGCATCAGTTACTACGCACTTCAAGGTGTGTACCCAGCCTTTCCTGCCAGACCTTTGGGATGACAAGCTTCCGCAGACCCAGTGCAGCCAATGTGTGTAGGCATAGAACTTCCTCCACGTTAACTGGGGCTCAGCCTAGACTGTTCAACTGAGACATCAGTAGGATCTATTCTTAAGACTGTTTTCCACTCAGGAAGTTTAATAAGCTGTCCAGGGGTAGGAAGTAGTAGGGTGGAGGAGAGGAGGATAAACTGTGGCATGACTGAGCAGATCTGGGTTGAGGCAAAATTGAATCTCACATACCAGACTTACTATGAGGTGTATGGAAATAAGCCACATGTGCTTCTGCATCTAGTTATCATACATACTCAATTTGCATGTTTGTTTTGCGTGTGTATGTTTGGATGCTGACACTTTAAAATGGAGAATTTATTTCAAGAACAACCTCAAGTAGTATCTGCATTTGCCTCAGTTGATTATTCCTTTTTTTTTTTTCCCTTAAAACAAATTTCTTGACTTTGCTTTTAGGATTAACTCTCAGCTGGTTTTGTTCCTATACCTTTGGCCTCTGATTCTCTGTGTCCTTTGCTGCCTGGTTCTCTGCAGCCTGATCTTAGTAAATCTTGTAGGGTCCTAGGGAGTCCTAGCAATGTAAGAACTAAGACTTATCATCTTCTCTTAGCTTATTTATTTCTTTATTGTTCTTCTAATGCTGATGGTTTTAAATACCATTTGTGATGAAGCTCAGGCCCAACTTCTATGAACTCCAGTCTCATTTATTCAAATGACTGGGCAACATCTCCTCCCTGATGACTAAGACCAAACTTTTGCTTTTGTCCACTGCCTTCTAAACGTGCATCTTTCCCAATGATCTGTATCTCAGAAAATGGTACCACCATTCACTCAGTTGCTCACTCCAAAAACCTTGATATAATGAGTGACCTGTACTTTCATCCCATATATTCAGTGAATAAAAACTCCTATTGCCTCTATCACAAAAATGTATCCTAACAGAACACTTGTCATGACTGAACTGCTTCTGGCTTCTTCTCAAAACTTTTAACTTTTTCTTTAATAATCTTCTAAATGGTTCCTGTTCCCAGACTCTTGTCTCCATACAGCAGCCAGAGTTATCAGTTTGCAACACAAATCTGATCATGTTACTTCCTTGTTCTCACCTCTCCAGTGGTTTACTAATAATCAGAGAGTAAAATATAACCTCTATATTAGGACTATGAGAACCTATATGATCAGGTGCCATGGTTTCTCTCTGACCTTATTTTCCAAACTTCCGTCTCAATGTCAAAGCTATTCTGGCCAGACTCGACTTTTCACTTTCCTTCAAACATCCCATTCCCTCCTAAAACCTTTGATTTTCTTTTCCTTCTGCTTGGAAACCGCTATACCTAGAAATACCAGAATCGTTCCTCTTTTTTTTTCAATTCTATTCTCAACTATCACCTCCTTAATACATTAGCCATATATTCTAGTTTGACTGATAGTCCCAGTTTGTGAATGTTGTCCCAGAATCTTTGAAAGAGCAATATTAGATCTGAACTTTTTAAAAAATAGCACCCAAAACAGATTTAGTGAGTTGTAACTGACATAAAATAATCTACACATAAATAAAGTCTAGAATTTGACAAGTTTTGAATCATTTATACCTGTGAAAATGTCACCAAAATCAAGAAAATGAACAAATGTCAAACTCCAAAAAGTTTCCTCAGGACCATTTGTAATTCCTTTCTCCTTCCCTCCCTACCACAAGCAGCAACACTGCCCTTACCTAACCACCACTGCTAACCCACAGCATCCCCTAGCCACTAGTAATCTGCAATTCTATATTAGTTTGCATTGACATAAGTGAAATTACACAGAATGTACTCTTATTATTTTGTCTGGTCCTTTCCCACAGCATTATTGTCTTGATATTCATCCATAATGCTGCATATATAAATTGTTTATTCATTTTTATTGATGGTTGGTGTTCCATTGTATGGCTATACCAAAGATTTTTTTAATCCATCCAACTGTTCATAGACATTTAGGATGTTTCCAGTTTTGGCTATTACAGCTCAAGTTCTACAAGATTTTGTATTTATTCCCCTAGTATAAATACGTATGAGTGGAATACCTGGGTAATATGATAGGTGTGTGTTTAAATTTGTAGGAAACTGACAAACTTTCTTCCAAAATAGTTGTACAATTTACATTTTTACCAACTGTGAGAGTTCCAGTTGTTCCACATCTTGATGACATTTGGTATGGTCAGTCACTTTAAATTTAGTCATTTAAGTGTGTAGTGGTATCTTACTGTGGTTTGCATTTGCACTTTTTTAATGACTAATGACATCACGCATCTTTTCATGTGTTTATTTACCATTTATATAGATCTTTGTTGAAATGTCTGTTCAAATTTTAATTGTGCTGTTTATTTCCTTTTTATTGAGATTTTAATTTTGGAGTTATATATATTCTTGATGCAAGTCCTTTTTCATATATTTGATTTGTAAATATTTTCTTCCAATTTATGACTTGTCTTTTTATCCTCTTAAGAGTGACTTTGAAAGGATAGAAGTTTTTATTTTGAAGAAGTCTAATTTATCAATGTTTTTATGAATCATGCTTTTGTTGTTGAAGTTAGCAAGTCTTTGCCTAATTCAAGATCACAAAGATTTTATTCTTTGTTTTCTTCCAGATGTTTGATAGCTTTAGGTTTTTCATTAAGGTCTATAATACATTTTGACTAGGTTTTCATATGTTGTAAGGTATAGATAGATGCCTCTTTTGCATATGGATGAGCAATTTTTCCTACAACAATTTTTTAAAAAGACTATAATTTCTCCACTAAATTGTCTTTACATCTTTGTAGAAAATCAATTGAATCTATTTCTGGACTCATTTTCTGCTTAATTGATTTTTTTTAATGGGAAAAGGAGTACAACAGACATCTCTCCAAAAAAGATACTTAAATGGCCAAGAAACACACAAAAAGATGCTCAACATCACCAGCCAACAGGGCAATGAAAATCAAAACCACAATGGTATACCACCCCACACCCACAAGGATGGCCACTCTTTTTAAAATGGAAAACAACAAGTGTTGTTGAGGTTGCAGAGAAATTGGAACTCTAGTCCGTTGTCGTTATGAATGCAAAATGATGCAGCCACTGTGGAAAGTGATATGGCAGTTCCTCAACAAGCTAAATACAGAACTACGACCTGACCCAGCACCTCACATCTGGATATACATCCAAAAGAGTGAAAACAGGGTCACAGATATTTGCACACCAATATCCACAGAAGCACCACTCACAGTAGCCAAAAGCTGGAAACAGCTCAAGTGTCCATCAACAAATGAATGAACCAACAAAATATGGTACATACACACAGTGGAACACCATTAGACCATAAGAAAAACTGAATTTATGAGACCTTCTACAACATGGAAGAACCCCAGAAATAGCATCCTCAATGAAACAAGAAAGACAAAGACAAAAACTCCATAATGTCACCCATAAGAGATGACCAGGAATAGCAAATTCACAGATATAGAAAGCAAATTAGAGGTTACCAGGTAAAGGGGAGAAGAAGAGGGAGTGTTTAATTTTTTTTTTTTTCAATTTAAGGAAAATAAAAATAAGCCACCGCCTGACAGTTTGCTCTCTAAGAAAGCTGATAATCCCCGCAGCTGTGGGAATGGGCAAGTCTGTATTCCGTAGAACAGGCAGCAGCAACTGGGAACCGCATGAAGGTTTTCCATGAATTCCCTAGGAGAATCTGGCTGGCTGAAGTAGTGATGAAAATTCTTCCTTCTGACAGCTGAAATCATACTTCCCCTTTTAAGGCCTTTAACTGACTAGATCAGACTTCTTTCATTGTTGAAGGCAATCGCCTTAGTTGAGTATAGATGTAGTAAGCCATAGGTGCAATTGAGTTACTGGTGATTTAAATCTGAAATACTCTCACAGTAACAATCAGGCTAATGCTTGCTTGACCAGCAACTGGACACCACAACCTAGCCAGGTTGACACATGAACTTTTACCCTCACAGTTGGGTGTTCTTTTCATCTTTCTAAACATAAACTATGAACTATTTAAATTGTAAATCATAGGGAAAAGGAGTATTTGCACCTGTTACATTTGCAGAAGCTGAAACAATAAAGAATGAATGCACACAGCAAGCTGCTAATGTGTCTCCATTTAATAATTGACTTAACACTGGGTTTCTCCAACAGGACACGGGGATGAGGAGGCCCATGATTTTCTTGAGGCTCCCTTTGTACCTGGCTGAGTAGAACATAGCAATTTAAAAGGAAACAGGAACAGAGACTTCCAGGACAGTAAGTCAAAATATCTGGTTAATTAAATTGTTCTCTCATATAGGTATATAACCTTATTTGATTACTACTAGAAAGAACCTGCATGCATGTGGTGCCAACAGCCAGAACTTTGCATTGAATTATAAAGAAGCATTATAAAATATAAAGAACAGTGTCTTTGACTTTTCAGGTAATTTTGTGTAAGGACATGATTAATTCCTTGGTGTTCAGGGCCTACTACTGAAGACGCTGTTAAAACAAAAATACAAATAACCCTCTAGAGAGAATTCCATGTTCTCACAGAGGAAACATTTTATCTGGGCAAAGGGTAATTTAACTCATGAAACTCAAGAAGACAAGAAAACAAGAACAATGACAACAATAAAAATAATTTCACTGAATATATTCAACTAGAAAGACAAGGCATATTTCAACACAAAACATTATCACTTTCCCACTACTCCAAAGAGAGCAAAAAAATAATTTTATGGCAAAAGGGCCCAGATCAGAACAGTAAGTAAAAATTTGCCCCCCACGCCTGGGGAACACAAGTCACAGCTCCCTCACAGGAGCATTGGTAGAGCCATCCAAGAATGTCAAAAATACCCAAAGCTCAGTCTGTAGTTTTGGCTTTTGCAAATGTGAATGCTTACAGAACACTTCCATCTGGTAAGGCTTGGGCAGTGAGTGAAGCCAAAAAGTACAACACGAAGTAGTTTTCCACAAGGGTTTTGTCCTCTGACCAACACAGTAGCTTGAATGCTGAAGTCTGGTTTCAGGCTGGCAGCTCTTCAGCAGGGCCTCTTCTCATGGTTGCTTTAGGTCTTCTGCTCCCATGACACAGGGAAGAACTCCGGAAGGCTCTCGCTGTAGCAATACATGTCTATGGTGTCCCTACAGGTGTTCTCATGCTACATGCTCTGGGATGATAGCCTGCATTTAGCTAAATACAATGCGAATTGATTTTCCACTGCCATGAAGAGGTTCTGGAAATCCACGGCTGCCCGGTTGAGGAAGCACTCCAGGAGAAGTTGCTTGTTGGTCTGCAGGCAGCACGAGACGCAGTACTCATAAGCACTGCAGCATCCGTTGGACAAGTAGCCATCCCAGCAGTATTGCTTTGTGATAGAGATGTGGACATGACAGCAGCCATTCACCAGCAAATCTTCCTCTCACAAAGGTACCCTAGTTCATTCGTGATGAGATGCTTCCCTTGAAGAGAGTTATGGCACTGATTGGCTGGTCAACCACTATTGCCCAGGTTAAACTGTACTTTCCAGGGAATGTGTTGATCACGGTATTAAACCTGGAGAAGATTTCAATCTCTCACTGCCCTCTCCTCTTCAGCAAAGCTGATTGCACACGGCTGCCGCCAGGCTTACCATCCCAGGCTGAGTAGGAAAGGACCCTAGGAACTCAGCAGCTCCATCCCTAGCAACCCAGGTGGGCCTGCAACCTTGGTTCTCCCAGTTTTAATTGATGTTTTTATTTATCTTTATGTCAATATGGTTTCCATTACTGGAGCTGGATAGTAAGTCTTGAAATGAAGTAGTGTATATCCTCCAACTTTGTTCTTCACTTTCAAAATTGAATTTATAGGTTCTTTGTATTTTCATATGCAGTTTAAGTCAGATTTTAACATCAACAAAAAAACGTGCTTGGGTTTTGAATGATATTGTTTTGAATATATAGATCAATTTGGGTTGAAATGACTTCCTAACAATATTAAATTTCCAGTCCAGAGACAGCATATTTTTTCTATGTTAGTCCTTTTAAAATTTCTCTCAGCAGTGTTTTCTAATTTTAAGTGTGCACATTTTGTACATCTTTGTCAGAATTATCCCTAAATAATTAATTTTCTTTGAAAATACTATTGGGATTTTCTTTTGATCTCTGATTATTTGTTCCTCTTACAGGGAACTAAATTGATTTTTGTGAATTATTTTTTGGATCCTGTAACCTTAAAAATTCTCTTTTTAGATATGGCAGTTTTATGCAGATTCTATAGGATTTTACATATAAATGGCCACGTTTCTGCAAATGAAAACTTTTACTCTTTCTTTCCACTATGAATGTCTTTCATTTATTTTCTTGCCTTATTGCATTAACTAGAGCTTCCATTGATATTCAATCGAAGTGATAAGAACAGATTTCCTTGCCTTCTTCCTGATCTTAGAGGGAAAGTATTCAGTGTTTCACCATTACCAAGATATTAGCCCTAAGTTTTTTGGTAGGTGCTATTTATAAGATTGAGGAAGATTCTTCTATTCTAGTTTGCTATATTTATAGTAGCCCAAAATGGAAACAATCCAAATGCCCATCAATAGGAGAATCATAAACAAACTATCATATATCCATACAATTTAGAACTAATCAGCTGTAAAAAGAAAGGATACCATGCTACAACATATATAAAGCTCAAAATAATTATGCTGAGTAAAAGAAGCCAGCCAAAAATAGGACAGATTGTCTATTCAAAATTCTAGAAAATGCAAACAAATGTACACTGACAGAAAGAAGATCGCTGTTTGCTAAGGAGTTGGGAGTCTGATTGTAGGGCAGGGAAGACAGGACAGAAGGATTAAAAAGAGCTAAAAGAAATTTATTTATTTATTTTTTTTGGTTTTGGATATGCTCATTGTCTTCATTGTGCTGGTAGATTTTTGGATGTCTAGTAGCAGAAATGAACTTATCATCACTGTTTGGATCCTGACTACTCAGACTAGTGCTACATCTTTAAAATGACAAGAGATTCCAGCAGACTTAAAATTATGCATTGCTCAGCATTTTTTTAATCTGAGACTCCAAATGCAAAATAACTGAAAGTGTAATATGTTAAATTTGTGTCATGAAAGAAAATTGATTTTGTGGGAGATGTCCTGGAACTTGAAGCTTAGGTGATGAGAGGAAAAATTAATCATCAATAAAATCAGAATAACTTAAGTAATTAAGTTTAAATTTCAAAATCCAGTACAGGTAGAAATTCATTATTCCCACTTATATTGAAATTATCTCAAATTAGCAATTTATTAATACATTTTCACATGATCCAACATATTTGGAAGTGGTAAGCTAGCCACTGAATAGTTAAGTTATGCATGTAAAATAACGTAACACTGAGGATATGATGCCTCAAAGAAAGAGTTTTATTTTAGGTCACTCAGAAATGGCCAAATCTTAACAAAGAAAAAGAATTGTGATACATGGAAGTCAATGGTGGGTAAAGGATGGAGGATAGAAACTGTGAACAGGAAAGTTTGAATTTGCTTTGGTAAAATTTGGTGAGACATTTTTGGTAACCACCTGGTAAAAATTATTTTTCTGATGTATAAAATGTGCCAGGGGTATAGTTCATTCAATGTTGTGTACTTTTTAAAGTAACCTAGTATGAACTGTGAATAGTTTAGAATCTCTAAGAAAACAATTATTATATATGGAATTGTATTCATTTTCAAATGAAATAAAAATAGTGATATTTAAAAAGTGAATAATTTAAGAGGAATATTTTATTCCATTGTAGTATTTAACCACCCAAAAATACTGGAGATGATAGAATTTTTATAAAGTAAAGGTGATGTAACTTCATAGCTGTTTCTTCATCCTAGTGAAAATCTCCCTGGAGTTCATCAACTTTGGTGAGCACATTTGGCAGAGAATCAGCCCTGATTTTGAGAAGTATGTATTACACTAGAGGGAAAAGTTGCTGAGAACGTAAATTTTTACCATGAACATTAATATTTTTGGTATTATTACATTTGAAAAGGGAAAATCACCCTCTATTTGCAAAATCATAAGCTTTTTTCCTCGGTGACACATTACACCATTGCAACAATTTTTTAAAGTTAAGTAATAACTGTATAAACATTATAACTTGACACACAATGTAATTTTGCTTGGAAAGACATGTTTCAAGGATGTTGAGAGCACGGTTTTGGCAACATAGGGACCTGAGTTTGGATCCTAAATCAACCATTATCATTAGGGCTGTTGTAGTTACTCAAATGCTGTGTAAAATTATTATACAAAGATATAATGTTTTTCTGAGGGTTGAATGCTAAAAATTACCTAAAATAACTAAAAATGGCACTGTTATTATCACTGTTAGCTTTAGTTATTATTATTAACATAGCAACAATAATGATAAACAGCAATAAAACTACCATATTGGGACTTCCTAATCCAAAACAAGATGATAAGAAGGTGAATAAAGGGAAGTTTTGGCTCTCAAAGGTCAACTGTTTTTAACACAGGATGGACAATGAAGCCTGGTTCAAGTAGTCAAAGCCGTCTCTCGGTATGAATAAAGAACTGAGGAAACAGTACAATCTTGTTGAACAGCTCTCTAACTCAGGCTTGCTAATAGAACTAACCAGAACTTGTCACTTCTACCATGTCATTTTTAAAAATGGGGTAAAGTGTTCTATAAATGTAAGTTAGTTCAAGTTAGTTGATAAAAAGTGTTTGTTTACAGCCTTAGTAATTTTCCAATTGTTTTATCAATTATTGAAAGGATTATTAAAATCTTTAAATAAAATTGAGGATTTGTGTATTTCTCCTTTTTAATTGCTAGCTTTTGCTTCATGAATTTTGAAGCTCTGTTTCAAGGTATTTTCTTATTGATTAGTATCTTGTTTGCATCATAGGTACATTTCCATATTTTTATTTCATTCAATGTTTGCTTTTGTATTTAAATTAGGTTCCTTGTAGATGTTGGTCAGTCTGACAATCTCTAACTTTTAGTCTCTGACTTTAGAGTGCTTGTACCTTTTTAACTAAATTCATTTATCAGCATGTTTGAACTTATCTCAGCCAATGTGCTAATTGTTTTCTGTTGTCCCCATGTTCCTTCTTCTTCTTGTTTTTTTCCCACTTTTATACCTTCTTCTGTTTTAATCGATCATGTTTTAGTATTCCAATTAATCCTCTATACTGGTGTGTGGGTGTGTTATCATTGTTTTGTTGTGATTGTTTTCATGGCCCAGAATATGATCTATCACGGTGAATGTTTCATAAGCACTTAAGAAGAATGTGTATTCTTCTGTTGTTGGTGGAGTATTCCCGAAATGACTGTTGGGTCAAGTTGGTTGATAGTATTTTTCAACTCTTCTATATTCATATTGATTTTTTCTCTGCTTCTATCAATTACTGAGAGAGAAATGTTGAAGTCTTTAACTGTATTTTCAGATTGGTCTATTTGCCCTTCAGTTATGCCAATTTTTGTTTTATGTATTTGAAACTTTGTTATTTGTGCATATAAATATTGGAGTACCATTTCTTTTTGATGAATTTAATCTATTCTTCGTTATGAAATCTCCATTAACCTGATAACATATCTTGGTCTGAAGTCTGCTATTGTAATTATTAATATAGAACATTTCAGCTTCTTCTGATTCATGTTTGCATGGTCTATTTTCTTGCTTTTACTTTTAACCTCTCTGTGTTATTATATGTTAAGTAGGTTTCTTTTAGACAGCACATAGTTTGGTCCTGCATTTTTATCCAGTCTTATCAACACTGCCTTTCAGTTAATATGTAATTATTCATATGTTTGGTTTAAATTTACTGTGTCACTATGTGTTTTATTTTTGTCACGTTTTTGTTGCTGTTCAACATTTCCTCTTTCATTTTTGTGTTAACCGTGTTGTTTTCTTTAACTTTTCACCATCTAACTTTAAATAATAAATCACTAAACATATAATGTAAAAGTTTTAAAAATGTATGTTATTTTTATCATCCTATCATTTATGCTATTGGTGATATGTTTTATTTCTGTATATGCTTTAGTATTTTTAACATATTGTTACCAATTTTGCTTTATACAGTAAACTATTTTTCAAAAGATATAGATATACAAACACATATATATCTATATCTTTGTCTATGTCTGTATCTACATATTCGTATATATTGTAAATCCATTTCAACCACTAAGGGGACAGATTGAGAGAATGTGATAAAAAGCAAATAGAGGAGATAGAATGATATCAGATGGAAATTACTATTTACAAAAAAGGAACAAAAAGCTCCAGAAATGGTTAATGAAGATTGTAATTTAAATGTTTTTGAAAAATAGATTCTGCAACAGATTCATGGAGAACCATATGTAAATTTTTGGTGCACTTTTTCTGAAGAACTCTCTTTTGTCTGGTTTTTAACCCTACAAATTCTAGCCATCTCTTCCTCCCTGAACTTGTATTTCTGTCTGTTTAACTATACAAGACTATTGTGTTCTGCTTCAATACTGTCTTTGCATCAAGTGCCCAGAAAAATGACTCTAGGCAGGTGAATATAGGGCTTATGTTATTTGTTTCCTTCTTTCAGTGACCACAGTCTTATACTGCCTGTTTGCTTATGTCTGAACAGAATTGGTTTATTTTTTTGCCCAGTATTTTAGTGTGGAAGGCAGGATAGTAACTCCAATCTTATATTCCACTGATTAGTAGAGAGAGTTCTCATTAACCACTCTTGGAGAAGAAGATATGTTATACATAATACTAATAATTTTAAAACAATAAGAATGACAAGGCATGTGCAAATATGGTTTTGAAAATATTTAACTTATAACCCAATAGATTATAAAAAGGTGTATTAGCATAAGAACTATTAGTCTATTGTAGGCTTATTAGTCTAAATATTATT
>JAQZBX010077787.1:0-14218 GCA_029593785.1 Cabassous unicinctus
GGCTAAAAGGAAATGTCAGTTTTAATTGCGCATTACTCTTATATAGTCTGTATTTCTTGGTATGATAATTTTATGCAATGATAAGTAGGAGCTCATCTGAAGGCAGTATAATTTGAGGGATATTAAGAAACATTATGGAGCTGAAAAAAAACATACAATGGACACTGGCTCATGTCACATCATCTCATGAGAAATCAATATTAAAAGGTCTGCCTATTGTAATATAAAAAGTTACCAGTCATTACTAGCTTACATCAATTCATTACTTAGCACTTGATTTTTATGTCAGATTTCTCCTATAGTTACATTCTTAATGACTGGAAAAATATGAAATGTTGGAACCAAATACTTCTTAAAGTCGAGAGGGTTGTATTAGTAACATCAGAGAAGCACAGGGGTCTGTATTTTAAGAAAAAGCAAATTGAGGGAAGGAGTTGTACTGCAAAAATGGTCATTTATGCATCTCCAGATGGTCTGTTTAAATGTCAGGTGTGGTTCTACCTTGCAAAGGAGCATCCCAGCTCTCACACAAACCATGAGGAAGTCCATGCCCTTCCTTTATAATAGTGACTGAAATCCTGAGAGTTTACAAAGGGACACAGGATCAGAACTGACCCTCCCCCATATCAGCAGGAAGAAAATATGATAAAGCAATAGAGTGGTCGGGGATTGAATCATGAACCCCTCAAAACATGCTCAAGCCTTATTCAGAATTCCCATTGTCAATCCACTTGTTTGTGTGTGTTTTTTTTTATTCTTAAAAATAATGAACTTTATTTTTAGAGCAGTTTTAAGGTTACAGAAAAATTGCAAAGAGAATACACAGAATGCCTATGTTCTCCATGCCTTTCCCCACATATCCTATTATTGGCATCTTGCATTAATGTGTTATATTTGCTACAATTGATGAACCAATATCAGTATATAATTAGTAAATGAAATCCATAGTTTACAATTGGGTCCACCTTTTGTGTATGGGTTTTGGCTAACTTTTTAAAAAGGCAGTTTTAATGATTTGTGTTCACATACCATGCGATTCTTTCAAAGTGGGTAAGCTCTCACACAAACCACAAACAAGTCCATGCCCTTTCTCTGTAACAGTGACTGAATTCCTGAGAAATAATAAATGCACACAGGATCAGAATTGACCCTCCCCACCTCAGTAGGAAGGAAATATTTTAAAGCAATAGAGTGGTTGGGGATTGAATCATGAACCCCACAAAACATGCTCAAGTTTACTCAGGTTTCCCGTTGTCAATCCATTTGTAAATAGGACTTTGAAGGTGTTGTTACTAGTTTAAGTGTGGACTCATTTGTGAACAGGATCTTCAAAGGTCCTTATTTGATGAGACCAAGTTGAATCAGGGTGGGTCTTAACCACTACATTCCTTATAAGGCAGGGGAATTTCAGACGCAGTAAGTCAGAAGAAGCCAAAGAAGCATCACCATGTGACAGAGGCAGGGCTGCCAGCCAAGGAGCCACAGGGATTGCAGCAAGGCTGCCTCAGAACACTGCAGGCTCCGGAGAAAGCATGGCCTGTCGAAGCTTGATTTTGGATTCCAGCACCCAAAACCCTGAGACAGTAAAATCCTGTTGGTAATCCAACTCATGTGTGCTATTTAGCACAGCAGCCCTGGCAGAATAGGACAATAGTAAAAGTGATCAGAAAATAAAGTATTTGGAGGCTCTAGGAAAAGTTTCTTTTTGGGAAGCAGTAATTCCATTTTTAAAAATGTTTGGATATTGGTGTATTTAGTTTATGTTCACTGAGGAAAAAAATCTATCAAGAAGACATTGCCACTAATTTAGAATTTTATAGTCGCTGATTTATGGTTTCTGTATCTACTGAGGGATGCATAGGGGAGGCAAAAGCAGCAGTGATGAAAATAAAACTCTTCAGCTTGGCAAATTGGCAAAGAAATGAAGCCAAATATCACTTTTGGCAAGAATGTAGATAGTGGATATAATCAGACCTGGGCTTCTGTGTGATAAACCTTACTTCACTTTAAATTTTTCTTCAAAAATAAAAGTAGTCACAATCTTCAACTTATAGACAAAGCAAATTGAATAAATTCCCTATTCCAGCAGTGTTTAAATACATCCTAAAAAAACAAATAATATATCTGTATTGGGAAAATTTTATTCGATTTTTGCCAGTAAGAATTTCTTAGGTATTGTATACACATCTGAAATTCTATGAGTTATGGATGGCTATTCCATTAGCCCTAAGAAAAGAGTAAGAATTGCATCTTATGAAATTCTTCCACCCCATATATCAGAGGTCCATCAAGTCCCCAGAAGAATATATGTTTAAAATGTTCAAAAAAGCAATGAACATGTCTTTGCATCACAAGTAGAACGTGGGTTTCAGGAACATAGGTAAGTAATAAAACAGTATCAGAGGAAAGATTATTCCAGAAAGATAATCCATTGAAAATGATTAGTTTAATAATTGGAGAAACTTATTTGTTAGGTTATTTTATAAAAGCATTTAGAGGAAAAGGATGCAGATAGGAATTTTTTTGGGGGTGGTATGGTTGACTATGTTCCTGAGATTCTGAAAAGCAATGATTTTTGGAAATTAAGCAATTAGAAGTTCAAGAAAATATTTATTAGAGTGTATTTAATGAGTTAAAACAATCTACTAAAGAAGAATGTGAAAAGTAAACATAATAGGACCAGCAAGAAAATAAACACTCAGTAAATAGAAATAAAAAAGGTGAAAGGAAATAATTGTGTCATGTTGAGATAAGGGATGGGAAAACAGTGTGTGGTAAAAAAGATTATATCTGGGAGCAGATGGAACTCAAGTGGTTGAGCACCTGCTTCCCACATACAACATCCTGAGTTCAATCCCTAGTACCACCTGTAGAAAAAAAAAGGACACATTCCTCATAAATGTTTTCTGATATGCTGAAGCACAAATTGATAAATTTTGTTCAGACCAATTCAACTAGTACCTGTGCTACAATAACCTCTACCCATTGGTACCTACAGCACAACGTGCCTTTATATAATTATGTCTCTCTGGGATAATCCTACTCACTTATAATAGCCTTAATACTGGCCCCCTAATCTCTTGAACCTAATTCCCCTGTGAATATGTTACCTTAAATGGTAAAATGAACTTGTCAGATGTGATGAAGTTATGGATCTTAAAATTAAGAGATTAACCTGGATTATCCAGGTGGGTCCATTTAATAAAAATAGATTCTTAAAGGAGGAGGAAGGACGATCAAATCAGCAGTAGAAATGTGATGATGGACTCAGGGGGTTGGAGCAATGCAAGGAAGGGACCGTGAGACAAGGTATGCAGGCAGCTTGTAGATACTGAACTGGCAAGGGCACAGGTCCTTTCCTGAAGATTCCAGAAGGAGTGCAGCCTTGCCAACCTCCTGATTTCAGATTTCAAATTTCTGACTTCCAGTACTTAAGAGAATAAAATTGCTCTGTTTCAATCAACTAAGTTTGTGCTAATTTTTTTTTTTTTTACTTCAGTAATTGGAAATTAATACATCTGGAGAAACATTTCTGCCAAAGCATATGTGCAAACACATCCAGATTAGATTCAGCTATATATTTTCCAACATGCATACCCTAATGTAACTTACCTACAAGTGAATCCCACCTCAACACCTTCCACTCAATTACCAAGTGACATTTTAGAGGCCATGCAATCATATTAAAGAATTAGAGAGGAAAAATGATTTATGGTACACAAATTGTCATTGTCAATAAAAGTCTGGCCACACAATGTACCTGAGGGGGCAAAGACCTGTTGCTGCTGCAAATGGATTTGCACCAGACAAGGCGATATTCTAACAATGTTTTGTATGCATATTATTCAAACATTGACTATGAAAAAATAGATGATTTTGGATATTCTTTTAATTTTTCCAGAGTGATCACTGAAGTAAATTTCCCTTCAAACCCTTGTTAATTATCATGTTGATGGAAATCATTGAGACAATTTTTGCAAATGTATATAATTTATTAGTCCAGGATATCATTTATAGAGTACTGTTTGGTTCACATGAGATTTCCTTCAATATGCAATGATCTAATCTGTATCTTTCCTTGATCGCTATCAATCTAAAATTCTTGAAAGTAAGCATTACATATTCCAAATTAGTGCTGTTTATATCCACATAACCCCAAATGTAACAATCATAAACTATTGAGAAAGCTAATATTCATCTGCTAATAACAGAAATGCAATATATTTTAGCACCCCTAAGATATGACCCTGACACAATCCACTATACCAGTATCATTACTGCAATGACAGACTTCATAGGCAATATGTCCATCTTATACATGCTGAAGGTTTGGAGAATTCCAGAAGAGTGTTTGGGCTAAATTTTGATCCAATTTCTGTCCTCAATTTTGAATTTCCTTACTCATCATTAAAATAATAAAAGAAAGAATTCTTACATTTGGGAGGCACAAGAGTTCTGATCAGAGTGGAAGGCGATTACTGGTTACCATGATTATTCAATTCAGGAAATCTGCTCCCTACAAGTAGGGTTAATATTGCCCTAGAATATAATAAATACTTTAAATCCATCTATAAAATCGTCACACTGGTCTCACAAGAATCAAGCAGATAATTTACACATTTAAATTATCTGGCTACCTGAAAAAGGAAAAACTATCTTTAAAGAAAATATGCATCCACTATTGTCAGTATATCATCAAAAACCACTTGATATGCAAAGATGCATGATGATGCAACTTTTAGTCAGTGGAAAACAGTCAACAGTAAACAATCATGACATGACACAGATCTGGAATCAATGGAAAGGCACACTAAAGTGTTATTACAAATATATTAAAATATAAATTATTACATTGTCATAAAATGTTAACATTAGGAAAATAGCAAAAAAATGGAAAACTTCCATAAAAAGTTACCAAATGTAATTTCTAGCTCAAAAATTTGCAATAACTAAAATAAGCAATTTAGATAAAATTTATGATGCCAAAAGAAAGCTTCAATGTACTTCAAAAATTGATCAATAAATCTCTCTCTTTGTCCTTTGCATTCTACAGGAGAGAGGCATGGAAAGGATTCATCCTCAGAATCGCTAAAGGAAGCAACTCTACTGGCACATTGATTTGAGATTTCTGGTCTGGAAAACTCTAAGAGAATACATTTCTCTTGTTTTAATACACCAAGTTTGTAGCAGTTTGTTATAAGTCCTGGGAAACTAATACATCATCCATGAATAATTTCCATGGATAAGTTTTGTTTTATTGTAACTGGTTGGGATTAGGAAGGTAAAAGGACAATGCCATTTCATTTCTATGGGTGTCAGATGATGGTGTTACACAAAGATTTCCAGAGGCCAATGTCTGGGAACACTGTACAATGATATCAAGAAAATGGTTATTGCACAAAGCAGATGAAATCCCAAATTACTGAACAATGTTGTCTAGCTATGTTCCCAGTCACTGAGTTTGAGAGGTAAGTAGGAAAATGTCATTATCTTTGGGGAGTAAAGTGGAAAATAATACTGTAACTTTGACACATGCTGTGCTACTATTCCATAGCCATGTGTTATAACAAACACATTTGTAAGTTCATTGTTAGAATTAAAACGAAAGCCATTTATTCAGACAACAATAGCCCGGACCAGAAAATATTTTATGAGGTTGATTTTAATCTCCGAATTGATGTATTAATTGTGTAAACTAATTTTATAGAAAAATAAATCTCCACGTGACAAAGGCAAAGATTGAGTTATACCACAAACCAAGGAACGTTCTGGATTGCCAGCACCCACCAGAATCCAGGGGAGAGGCAAAGAATGGATTCCTGCCTGCAGAAGGAAGCATGACCTTACTGGCACCTTTGAATTTAGACTTCTAAACTCCAGAACCTTGAGATAATAAATTGTCTTGGTTAAACCTGTTAGTCTGTGGTACTTTGTTACTGCATCTCTTGCATACTAAGACACACATGAATGATGCGCAAGGCTTAAAGATACATCTATTTCTGGGGCTGCACACGGCACACACTGATGTGGCAAGAAAGGGCTTGGGAGCTCTGTTTTAGATTTCAGAATTCCTTCTGACTCTCCTGTGCCTCTCGATTATTAGTATCCTTGAAATTATTAGTGTAACTTGTCACCGTGTAACATTTTTAATTCATGTGATAAATTTGATCTTTTTCTTATTCCAAACATTAACAGAATAAAGAAGAAATATTTGACAGTATGAATAGAGGCAGAAAATGCCTCTGATCAATTTCAATATATTTTAATAATAAACATTCTTAACACACAAGGAGTAGAAGTGAACTTTCTTGATATAAAAGGGATATCTACAAAACTGTACAACTAACACTATCCTTAATGATGGAATATTGTACAGTTAGCCTGAGTTCAAGTAAAACAAAGATGTTTGTTACCACTACTTGTTATCAATATTAACTAGGGTCTAGACAACGCAAAAAGGCTAGTGCAAAAAAAGAAAAAGAGAAATAAAATATATAAATATTGGGAAGGCAAAATTAAAATAATTATTCACAGATGACACAAATATCCAGAAAATATGAAATCTAACATGACCCTAATAAAATGAATATAATAAAATATTAATATTGCTTGATACAAAATCAATTATAACCTTAATATCAAAAAAATTAAAAAATGAAGTTTATAAAGTGATACTAATTGATATACTATAAAAATACTTTTATGTAGAAATAATTCAAACAAAAGATGTATAACATCTCTACACGGAAAACTATAAAATACTGCTTAGAGAAATCAAAGAAGAGAAAAATAGAGAGATATATCATTTGTATAGAATGGAAAATTTTATGTTCTTAAGATGTCAAATCCAAATTGAACTATTGATTCAATAAAAATCCAAATCAAACTTATAAATTGTATTTTTTTTGCAATATGAAACTTTCATCATAAATTTATATAAAAAATGCAAATAACTAGAATTATCAAGATCTTCAGGTAAAGAAAGCAAAAAGATTTATAATCTCAGATTTCACTAACTAATATAAAACTCAAACAAATAAAATAGCTGATATTGTTACAAAGATAAATACGTCAGTGGAACAGAATAGAATCAAGCAATAGATTGATAAATGTCAGTACTCCATTTACAACAACAGAGATTACATTCCATGCCAGAGCATCTAGATATTTTTGTGGCGGAAAAAATGAACTCTGAGCCTTACTTCATACAATATACAATACTTTGACATGAGTAACAAATCAATGCAGAAACTAAAATAAAGTTTCTAAAAGAATATATAGGGAATGCACTTATGGTAAAATATGGTTTTTCTGAAAAAATCCATTAAATATAAAAGAAAAACTTGCTACAATTAACAATAGTAAAATTTAAACCTTTGTTAACATGCTGTATTTTCCCAAATTTCATTACACAGAAGATTGATCAGTGACTTCATATATGGGTCACCAACAACTCTTTCACATAATTGCATTTTTATCATATAAAGCAAATATCAAGCTACATTTTTTCAATTCATTCCCTTCCTTGGAAAGTCAGAAGATCCAAGCACATAAAACAGGAGAGGTATTAGGATATTCCATTATCCTCACATACATATAGTTTTTTGCTTATTATTAACAGATTTTTACTAGTTACAACCAATAAGTCTGCTTAATTGGTTGAAAATGGGTATTTCAGAGCGCTCTATGCATTCCAGAGTTTTCATAAATGTGGTTTTGGATTCACAAGGAAAAGTAACCTGATATTCAGATGAAAATATTCATCCCAACTATAATTTTCATTTTAGAAGTCTCAAGATTTGATGTGTTTCAACAGAAAATATGATTGACAGTCAAAATAGTAAGTGATACATTTGTCATTTTAATTATATTAACCTGTCTGAGAGTGTAGTCATAAACTTTGGAAATCTGGGAAACAAAACAAATTTTTAAGTATCTCTAACAAAATTTAAAATGTGAGTGATAATTCCTGTACTTGGTAAAGGTTTTGTTTATTTCACTTATTAGAATGTACTTCCTTTGGACTTATAAATGCCATTCTTTGGGAAATTTTTGTGCACAAGAATAGATTAGCATTTAAGTGAAATAAAATGTAGTAGATATACAGAATTATGTTATCTATATTAGCAAACTCACAGTAAAAAAGATCGATAAATGCATATAATAAAAGAAGCATACCTCTCCATCTCCCAAAACAATGACACTAAAGACTCATAGCCCCATTAAAGATCCTTGTCTTAATTTCGAACATATATTTTGAAAGTAGAATAAACAGAAACCAATTAGTCACATTTCCCTGAGTCATCCTTTAAATCTTGTTGTGTTATACCTTGTGATATCTTGGAAATAAAAAGACAAACGTTTTTAGAGCATTGAATAAAGTCCAAAGTTGGTAGGTGTAAGTAAATTTACACAGTGATGTACTTGTCGCCTGTGAGATTAGAAGGAGGTTTGGAAGAAGGTAAGTAAGCAACTAAAATATTTCTTCTACATCTCAATTTGATCTAATATACTATTGTTTTGTCCCTAAGTTTCCTGAGAGCACTACTTCTGTCAGGCTAACCATGCATGTAGGTCAGTTTTTCCTGATGTTTTAGACTATAACCCTGAGAGGGCCTTAACTGTGGTGGAACTCAGGTAACAGGAACGGACTCTATCCCCACATAAGTGAAAGAACACATAATTTTACACAGTAAAATGAGTCTTCATAAAAATAAACTGTTGTCTCCATGGAAATCTTTTTATGATTCACTGATGTAGGAAAATTTCAAGCCCAGAGACATTAATTTTAAAATGAAAATATTTGAGTCCCTTGTAGTGTAACTAATTTTCAATGCCTGAAAAGAATCTGTGGAAGAGCTATTAACACAAACACAGAATCACAGAATCCATGACTCTGGTTTTAATATCTCGCAGATAGATGCTCTGTGAGGTAAAGTACCAGCTACAAAATTAAAATATTTTATTGGAAGATCAGGCAAAGAGAAGGCAGTTTATCATTCATTGGTTGTGAAACAGCGAATAAAATAAATGAAAGCAGATAAATTGATTCCCTTTGTAAAGGAAAGCAAAAAGAAAGTTCAACAATAGATTCAAAGATCTAAAGAAATTTAACTGGACAAAGTAGATATCAACATAATATGAATTTGAAGTCCAAATTGAAAGTCAAGTAGTTTTGTAGGTACACATGTGATGCATGTGTTCATTTAGAAATATTTCCTGCACATTGGCTATTTATTTGGATTGTATTAGCTTTCGGGGCTATTATGGTTAAAAACACACACACACACACATATTCCTAGACCTTCACAAATATGTAGTCTTTTGTAAGTGCTCATGTAGTAACAAGTTTTGTGATGAATTAGGGACAGAGAAATCTGTATTAGCAAGAAGGGAGCTGGAGAAGGGAGCCGGACAGTGTGTGTGTGTGTGTGTGTGTGTGTGTGTGTGTGTGTGTGTGTTTTCAGGCACGTGTAGACTTTAGAGCTGTTCATGGGAGAAAATACACATGATATAAACAGAAGCAGGAAAAAAAAATCTTTATTCCTAGAGCTAGAACCTAAACTTCACGTAACTAAAGACTGTGCATGATGAACACAAGTTATTTGATATATAATTGCACTTTGAGAAGGAATAAAATGACAAGTAAATATAACAAAAAGAGATTTCTTGAGAGTCAAATGACATCTTTACTCCTTATGAAATTGTAAACCCATAGCAATCAAAAGTAATCCTTCCCAGTGTACAGATTTAATGGGTAAAACTTTTAAAAATTGTAAGAATTTTCATTTTAAAAAACCTGAAACTTATGATTAAGTACCACATGATAATAAAAGGTCTTTTACTATTACATGCAGATTGGACAGAAATTAGGAGTCAACAATGAGAAATGGGACAGTAACAGGATTCATTCTGCTTGGACAGACAAACCACTCACAACTGCAGATTCTGATATTTGTCTTCCTCTTTCTCACCTATATGTTGAGTATAACCGGGAATCTGACAATCATCTCCCTTATTATAGTGGATTATCACCTTAAAACATCCATGTACTATTTCCCACAAAATTTCTCCTTCTTAGAGATCTCATTCACCTCTGCATGTATTCCCAGGTACCTGTATAACATACCAACAGGGGACAAGGTCATCACCTCTAATGCTTGTGCCAGCCAAGTGTTTTTTACTGACCTCTTTGCAACAATAGAATTTTTTCTCCTGGCCGCCATGTCCTATGACCGCTATGTGGCCATCTGCAAACCTCTGCGTTATGTGACTATCATGAATAGCACAATGTGCAGAATAACTGTCCTTTGCTGTTGGGTGGCTGGCCTGGTGATTGTCATCCCCCCACTTAGCACGGCCCTAAATCTGGATTTTTGTGATTCTAACATCATTGATCATTTTATCTGTGATGCATTTCCCCTCCTGAAGATTGCTTGTTCAAACACTTGGTTCATGGAACAGACTATTATAATCTGTGCTGTGTTGACCCTCATTATAGCACTGATATGTGTAGTTTTGTCCTACATTTATATCATGAAGGCAATATTAAGATTCCCCTCAGCCCAGCAAAAGAGAAAAGCCTTTTCCACCTGTTCTTCCCACATGATTGTGGTTTCTATCAGGTATGGCAGCTGCATCTTCATCTATATCAATCCTTCAGCAAAAGACTCAGTGGCGATTCATAAGGGTTTATCAGTGCTCACGACGTCCATCCCTCCTATGCTGAACCCCTTCATTTACACCCTGATGAACAAGCAGGTAAAACAAGCCTTCAGGGACTCAATCAATAGAGTTCCAATATTTTCTAAGAAATAAGAGAATTTGAAGTCTAGTAAGCATATATGGTAAACTCCCCAAACACTCCACTCAGGTTAACATTTAAAAGTACTCCGGGTTATACTGGTCCAGTCTCTCTTTCTCTCACAAAACTCTATTTAAAACACGTCCAAACATAATAGGTATATAAACGTATCCTGGCATTACATCCAAATTAGGAATAACAAAAACTAAAATAAAATTAAAGTATTTCTCCAAATTATACCACAAGTGAATATAATATATGTTAAAATATTTTATATTTTTCAACTAAAGAATAGTGTTTACCATTATTTCCTTCAATTAAAACATTTCTAAGTATTTATTCATTGATCATTCAAATATGTATTTAATACTTTCTTTATGGCAAGCTCTCTTGCAGGCACAAGAAATAGAGGAAAGAATCAAACCAGTAAAAAAATGCTCCATTGTGCATGTGGAGGGAAAAAAAAGAAATACTTTGATGTTAAAAAGTAAAAAAAAATTCAAATTGTACTCGGATACAGGTTTTTGTCATGGAAGCATTATTTTCCACAGAATTCTGGAAAATCATTTTAAATTTTAAAATTGTAATGTTTATGGGATATGTAAAGTATGTTGAACTAATAATAACTACAATTTAAAATGTTGGCTTTTTAAAAATTCCTGATGTTCAAAGGAAGCTGGTGAAAATGGATAACAAGTATTTTGAGGAACTTAAGTATTTTGGTATAGCAAAACACCTGCCAAATGTAAATGCATAGTTTGAAATACCAACACAGTGTGTTGCTTAAATAGCAAACAAACGTCAAGAAATGAAGTGAAAGACATCAAGGAAATAATAGTAATATATATATGGGATTTTGGAAACTTAGAAAAATAAAGGAATATGAAAATCTATATATAATTATATTACACATTTTTATCAAAAGAGTTAAATATTGGTAGAGCACAAACTGTTTATCACAGAAATTTCCCCAAAGTAGTAGCTCATTCAACCCATATGAAACAATCCCCCCATCCTGCTACACTCCAGGCATTTGTCTGTTTTGATGTATAATGTTTCCATTTGTTGTTTCAATGTCAAAAAAACATTTTTCTTTTTGTTTGTCTGGCTTTTTCTTTTTTTATCCTTCAGTTCTCACTTTACAAGTCACTCCTACCGGCAATTTGAGCCTACCTCCCCATTTGTCCCCCAAAACATGAAACATTCAGCAAGTTGTAGTAGCCTGTGTTTCCTCAATCATACTTTCTCTTTATCTATCTATATGCTTTATGATGGTCACTACTAAAAGCATAGATTTTTGAAAATGTTGTTCTCTTAAGTATCCATAGCGCTTGCCATTTCCAATATGTTTAAAGAATGCTTTTCTCAAGTATAAAAATAGCATCAAAGGAATTTAAATATTTATTTGTAACATTCTAAATGATTTTAACAACAAAAAAGAGAGAATCAAATGTGTCAAATGATTGAAAAAAATGATGAGTTTTTATTAAAAAATAAATGAGATTCTTGACTTTAATCATTGTATGGTGGGCAAAATGAAATTTATTAATGGATTCCTATGCATCTGTAATTTTACATGTCATTGAAAATCATACAAACAGCACTGAAAAGATTTTCTTTTCCTTATCTTCATTTCATAAATGAAAAGTATAACTATCTGTATTATATATAAGATATATTACCTTCTATAATAGACTCCCAAATTAAAAAGAGCTTAAAATAATCAGCTCTTCTTTTCTCTTATAAGTCTCAATTGTTTTGGTGATTCTTCTATTTGAAAAGTCAATGGCTCACACCTCCTTTTATCACCTTGCTGTTTCCTACCTTGTTGTTTCTATCTACCACATGGTCCACGATGTTTCATCACTCTGAGCATATTCCAGTCAGAGAAAAGGAGGAAAATAAAATATGTGTATGCCTTTTCTTAGTAGACGCTATCAAAGATTTGCAGACTATTTCCCCTCCGATTGTATTGACTAGTATATAGTCAGTTGTTCGGCTTCAAGAGAATTTTTAAAATGTATTATTTAACAAATACCTATATATTCCAAGTGAAAAAATAATGACTTCCTGGTTTATGATAGATAAAGGGAGAACAGAAATTTTGGAACAGATAAAAGTCCTGCCAGAAAGTCTTTCTGACAGTTGAATATCAAGCAAATATGTCTATTTACATATATATGTAAAATATATATATACATATATATATATGTAAAGTGAATCCACTTTCTTCTCGTTTCCCTCTATTCATTCATTCTCATAAAAATGATCTAGACAAGAGGGATTTATACCAGATATGCAAGGCTGATTAGACACTTGAAAACCAATTAATGTAATACATCACATCAACATATTGAAGAAAAACCACATCATATCCATAGATGCAGAAAAAAAACATTTGACAAAATGCAGTATCCATTCTTGATTAAAGAAAAAAACCTCAGCAATCTAGGAATACAGACTAATTTTCCCAAATTAAAGAACATCTACAGAGGTTCCTGGAAAAGGGTGACATTGTAGATACGCACTGTCCAGCTCTTTTGCAAAAAAAAAAAAAAAATGGCTGAGAAGGGGTTAAATCTTACCCGAGTGAGCTGTCTTGGGAATCCACAGAGCAGGAGGCCTCAGGGCATCAATATGGAGGGAACTGGGCAAGAGATAAAGAGTCCAAAGGAAAACCATGAGTTGCTCACCCCTGTGGCTGGAAACCGAGGGGCCTAAGCCAGACCCTCAAGGCAAATAACCACCTGGGCCCCCTGGCTCTCATCAGCCAGCAAAGTGGGAGGGACCATTCCCTGGGATGGAGAGGGGTCTGGCAAAGAGTGGAGAATGGTTTCCTTTCCATAGTTTTGAACACCTGTAACCCCTTTGAATCTCAGAGAGGATACAGCCAGCACTGAGGTGGCCCCTGGGAAAGGGGAGAAGGGAATCTGCTCAGGCAGGCTGTCACACCCAACTGCTTTGGGAGAGAGGAACTTGGTCAGGGGTGTGTGTGTGGGGGAACAGGCAGCTAACAAGTCTGGTCCCTCAAAACTATTAAAAGTCCAACTCACCTAAGGGAAACAGGGGCAGGAAGAGCCCAATAAGCTTTCAGAAGACTATTTAGTCTATAGAGCTGCTGTAGTGCAGTGAGGGAATTCCTGCCTTGCATGTAGAAGGTCTTTGGTTCCAGTTCCAATATCTCCTAAGAGAAGGGATCCAGGTTCAGATAAGGCATGTAGCTAGCACCTTATGATAGAGAACTTGTAGACTGAGATCCTACTGTTTTGTTTTGCAGCTTTTTGGATATTTTTTCTTTATTTTTACTTTAATTTATTTGTGAAAACTAGATACATCACCTGCAGAGGGAAGGCTGCAGTGTAATTAGTTGATGAGCACCAGCAGCCTGAGACAGTCTCTTGGGGCCTAAGAGAG
>JAQZBX010077788.1:0-14222 GCA_029593785.1 Cabassous unicinctus
CACTTTCAAACTTTAAAACATATTACTTAGCTACAGTGTTAAAAACAGCATGATAATGGCATAAAGAGAGACAGACTGACCAATAGAACCAAATCAAGAACTCAGAAATAGACCAAGTGATTTTTGACAAAGCTGTCAAGCCCTTCCAGCTGGGCAAGAACAGTCTCTTCAACAAATGGTGCTGGGAAAACTGGATATCCATATTCAAAAGAAAGAAAGAGGGTCCCTATCTCACACCTTATATAAAAATTAACTCGAAATGGATCAAGAACCTAAATATAAAAGCAGCAACCTTAAAACTGCTAGAAGAAAATGTTGGAAAACATCTTCAAGATCTTGTGTTAGGCAGTAGTTTCTTAAACCTTACACCCAAAGCAGAAGCAACCAAAGGAAAAAATAGATAAATAGGACTTCCTCAAAATTAAACACTTTTGTATCTCAAAGGACTTTGCCAAAAGGATAAAAAGGCAGCCGACTCAATGAGAGAAAATATTTGGCAATCACAAATCTGATAAGCATTTTATATCCATGATGTACAAATGGATCATACAACTCAACAATAAAAAGACAAACTACCCATTTAAAAATGGGAAAAGACTTGAAAAGACAATTGTCCAAAGAAGAAATACAAATGGCGTAGAAACACATGAAAAAATGTTCAACGTTGCTAGCAATTAGGGAAATGCAAATCAAAACTACAATGAGATATCATTTTACACCTATTAGACCGGCCCATATTAAAGTGTTGGAATACTAAATGTTGGAGAAGATGTGGAGAGATAGGAATGCTTATTCACTGCTAGTGGGAATGTAGAATGGTACAGCCCCTGCGTAGGACTATTTGCCATCTCTTAAAGAAGTTGAATATAGATTTGTCATGTGACCAGAAAAACCATTACTAGGTATATCAGAAGAACTGGGAGCAGAGACATGAACAGACATCTGCACACTGATGTTCATAGTGGCGTTATTCACGATTGCCAAAAGTTGGAAACAACCCAGGTGTCCATCAACTGATGAATGGGTAAACAAATTTTGGTGTATACGCATGATGGAATATTATGCAGCAGTAAGAAGAAATGAAGTTGTGAAGCATATGACAACATGGATGAACCTGGAGGACATTATGTTGAGTGAAGCAAGCCAGACACAAAAGGACAAATACTGTATGATTGCACTATTATTAACTAAATATATAATGTAAACTCATGAAGTTAATAATTAGAATATAGGTCACCAGAAAATAGAATGACGGTAGAGAATGGAAAGCTGAGGGTTAATCTGTGAAGAACTGGTAAAATGGTTGTTTGTAAATCTTTGGAAATGAATAGAAATGGTGAAAGTATATCATGGTGTCTGTAACTAGCAGAGCTATTATATGGGTATGATGGTTGAAAGGGGAAGTCTAAGGTTGCGTATATTACTAGAAGGAAAGCTAAAAACTGTAACATGGGACTGTATAAGATAGTGAAACCTCATATAAAACACGAATATGGGTGATATTGCATATATAAGACTGCTTTTACAAAATATAAATACAAATATACTAGAAAGAAGGAAAAAGAATAGCAGCTATGTACAGCAGGGGAAACAGAGATTGAGAGGTGGTGAGTTTTGTTTGTTTTTTGTTTATTATTATTATTGGAATAATGAAAGTCCTCTAAGAATGATTAAAGTGATGAACGCATAAATATGTGATTACACCAAGTACCACTGATTGTACACTTTGGATGGATTTATGCTTTATTTATATATCAATAAAATTGATTTGTTTAAAAAAAATTAACTCAAAATGGAGCATGACCCAAATACAAAAGCTGAAACCATAGTACTCTTAGAAGAAAGCATAGAGGAACATCTTCAGGACCTTGTATTAGGTAATGGATTCTTAGTTACGACATGAAACACATGGGAAACAATAGGAAAATTGTATAAATTGGACTTATTCAAAATTAAAAACTACTGTGCATCTAAGGACATTATCAAGAAATGAAAAGACAAACTACAGAATGGGAGAAAATATTTCAAAGTCATCTATCTGATAAGTGTTTAATATCCAGAATATATAAAGAACTCCTACAACTCAACAACAAAAAGACAACCCAATTTAAAAAATGGGCAAATGACTTGAGTAGACATCTCTCCAAAGAAGATATACAAATGGTCAGTAAGCATACGAAAAGATGCCCAACATAACTAGCCATTAGGGAAATGCAAATCAAAACCAGAATGAGCTACCACTTCATAACCCCTGGGTTGGCTATTAATAAATTTAAAAAAGGAAAATCACAAGTGTCGATGAGGATTTGGAGAAATAGGAACACTGGAAACAACTCAAATGTCCATCTATTAATGAATGGATAAATAGTTGTGATGTCTTGGTGTTATGTACTCCAGAAAAACATGTTCTTAACTTTAATCTATTCCTGTGGTGTGAACCCATTGTAAATAAGATCTTTAGTTAAGATGTGGCCATCTGAATGAGGATGGGTCTTAGTCTTATTGCTGGAGGCATTACAGAGAAGGCTACAGTTTAAAAGTCATGGGGAGTCATCAGAAGCTGGAAGTCAGCAGAACCCAGAAGAAAAAGATGTTGCCATGTGTATTGCCATATAAAAGAAAAGCCAAGAACCAAGGATTGCCAGGACTCAGCCCCAGAATACCACAGTTTTCAGAGAGAAAGCATGACTTTGCTAATGTCTCTTTATTGGCTCACGGTTTTTAGGCTAGGAGAAGTCCAAATCAAGGCACCATCAAGGTGATGCTTTCTTCCTGAAAGACTAGTGTTCTGGGGCTGGTTGCTGGTGATCCTCAGTCCTTGGCTCCTCTTTTACATGACAATGTACATCTTGGCCTCTTTTCTTTTGGGTTCCAAAATCCTCTGGATTTCTCCCTGACTTTCACTCTGCTTATAAAGTACTCCAGTGATCTGAATTAAAGGCCAACCTGATTCATTTGGGCCACACCTTAACTGAAGTAACATGTTGAAGAGGTATATATTAAGTTTAAGATCATGTTTTTTTTCTGCAGTATATAGCTCCAAGTTGTATTGTTGTTAATAAAGTCTATTAGGTCTGTTTTTGCTTTATATAGCATCCGAGATTTATATTTTGGTTAAGAAGATATATCCCAGCTCTAGGTTATACATGTTGTATCCTATATTTTCGTTTAAGTTTTATTGCTTTTTTTTTTTTTAACATCAAAGTCTTTTATACATCTGGAATTTATTTTTAATGTGGTGGGAAAGAATCTGATGTTCATTTCTTCCAGATGGAAAGCCAGCTGTACTGGTACCATATGTTAAAAACCCATTCTTTTTCCAATAAAAAGAATTCTTGGCCCCAATCTTTTTCCACGGAGGTATTTTTCTAATTCTATGCCAATACCATATTGATCTGATTAGAATAGCTTTAGAGCATGTTGCTATCTGGTAAGGGAAGTCCCCTTCTCCTACATTATTTTTCTTTTCCAGAGTTTTCTTGTTTATTCCTAGGCATTACTTCTGTTGAATGAACTCTAAGATTTATTTTATACAATACCTGCCTCCAATTTTGTATTCTAATTGAATTTGTATTATATATATATAGTAACACTAGGAAAACTGACATTTTAAAGATGATGTCTTCCCTCTGTCAGAAAAATTAATCAACTCATTTAAATGTTATACTACTTGCATGTTATCTGGATTTGGCCCATCTATAATTATGCTACCTAGAACCACACAACTTATTTGAAAGAGTTATAAATTCAAATATCATTTTGTATCATTGCACAGTCTATCTGGTCATGATATTTGACAAGCAATCTTTCTCTGATCTAGCCAAAATTTACTTTAATTTCTTGGGCTTTAGAAATTTTGCATTATATTTTTCTGAAATTAGTTATTCTCCTTTGATGTCAAATGGGGGAAAGTCAAATATGCATTGTTTGTAGATTCATTACAGACTTACAGTTAATTGGTTTCATTTATATTACTGATGATTTGATTGCTTTACTTTGTAATAATTTCATTCTATAATGATCTAGATATTTTTACATTAAAGGTTCCTGTTTGGTTGTCTGGGTAAATGCTATGTTGATTCACATTGATATCATTCTCAATTTACTCGGATCCTACACATAATCAATACTGTCTTCTAACAAACTAGATGCATAAAAATTTTTTAAATCAGATATTGATAGTTATATAACTCATCACATTGTTTGTTTTGTTATGTTTTGCCATAGTTTCTAGAAAACTTAGATCTAACATTTGTGCTAAATTAAAGCAGCTACCCCTTAGCCTTGGCTTTTATCATAATATCTACCCAACTCTCTTCAACTTATTTATATGCAGGACCAGCTTCACTGTGTAAAATGTGCAGTTGTACAGCATCTTGCATTCAGAAAGGTACAATGCTTGGTTTAATATTCTACCATCACTGTCTTGAAATTATTAATAATTTCACCTTTGTACTTGTGTTTTGTAAATGAAGTCTGATGGGACAATGTAGCATGTGTGTGAGTAGAGGAGATACATGCAATATTCCTGTCTACTGTTCCTTGCCACAGTATTTGCAGACAGAATTTACAATGCCCCATGAACACAGAATTCCAGTGGGTCCGTGACAGATGGGAGTTCAGTGAGACTGAAAGTGAGTATAAGGTAAGACTGTTCCATCTACAGCTAAGTAATTTGGGCCCTGACAGACCTGAAAGTACATGCTTTCTGTTTGAACTAGAACTTGCTTCAAATGTAAAAGGAAGGCAATGCCATTCAAAGAAATACAAATGCTCAGGAAACCATATCTTGGCTTTTCTTACTCTTATTACTTCCTCTATTAGTCAACCACTTAGAAAGAAGATGATATAGAAGAAAAGGGAATAAAGGGCTGCCCAGAGTTCCTTTTCCTTTCAGTCTTTTTGTATTCATCAGTAAGCTGAAGGTAGAGAGTATTGGTACAGTGTGCCTATATCAAAATTAAAAGACAGAAAAATAGTTGAGCAAGTTTTGTACAGCATTTTCACTATTCTGGAAGAATGAAATAGATATGCATGTACAAACTATGAAATATAAATTGTATAATTTTGTTGATTCTGCATGTGAGTTATATGTATTTATATTTGCATTTAAGACTGGATTGCACAATATAAAGATAAACTGTAAAATTCATGCTAATAATTTAAATTTTAAATTTTTCTTTACTTATAACAACATTAAATAACAAATACAGCTCTACACCCCACCAGGTTGAGAGAACTCATAGAAGAAAGGAAAAAGCTTTATATTTTAAAACACTTGATGCCACTTTTCCCCCTGCCTTTTAAACATGTAGCCCCACATTTTCATTTTGCGCTGGGTCCTTCAAATTATATAGCTGGCTTAATGTATACATTTCGTTCTTTTAGCTTCCTTTTAATGCTCTCTTAACAAATCTATTCAAGAAGCAGGCAAGTTTTAAATAATGAAGATTCTGAAGTATATAGTAATAACAGATAATTTCTCCACATGGAAGATACTTATAGAAATACAGAGTTCTTCCAAGGATATATACTAGATGCTGTCTAATATGTCTAATTATTTTCAGGAAATATTTTTTTCATATTTATATTTGAAGAAGTATTTTGTGTACTTTACAAACTACTTCTAATTTAAGTAATAATTTTTTCTTAAGGAGTAACTGATCATGGATTAGTTTACTTTCTCAGATAATTCTCTCTTGTAGAATAGCACTGAACTATATGCTATTACCCCTTTTTAAACATTTTGACTAAGCATCAATTTTGATTAATTGATTTTGTACAATGAAATTGTACTACACAAAACAATGTCTTTCTTGAAGCCTACCCTGATAGAATAAATTCAAATTATTCAGATTCAGTTCAGCCAGAATAAAGTAACATTCACTTGGAAGAAATTATCTAGAGATAATTGGCAAAAGTTTGAATTCCACTGATGTTGGGGTGCTTCTGTATTTGCAGTTGATTTCATGTGTCTCTCTTTTCTCCATATGACACAACTGTCAATGTATTTGACTTTCTAAATTAAATCCCTTCAATTTATTTGATTTGGGACTGGTTATGGTGATAACTCTCCTTTAATGGAAAAAAAACCTCTGAGTCTTGCTTTGTTTGCCCTAAACCATTGGCCAGAAGTCAGAGGGCATAATATCAATTCTATCTATGAGGCAATTAACTACTGGGAATATCTTGACCTAGCAAATAGAATAATATATAGGAAAATATATCTAATATAAGAAAAATATGTCACGGCTAATCATAACCTATATCTTATAGCCTAAGGTTCAAATATCTATTGCTTCAAAGATAGCATGGATCTATTCTTTGAGTTACAAATATCAAATTTGGGAGCTAGGGGATAGGGGAATCAAGCAATGAGAAAAAAGCCCATGTTATAAAGAGTCGTCAACATTTTTTTCCCAATATGGTGGGCCCTTGCCTCCCTTTACCCTGATAAATAGCATATCAAAGGCAATTTACTAATATTGCTCAATGACTTTCCTTCCAGTATCAGGTTAGCAGTAATAAAAGGAAGAGCCTGGCAATAATAACATCTTAGAAAATATGTTTAACTTGATCATCCAATCAATCATGAGAATGAGAACGACTCAATTTCCCCCTCAAGCTTTGAAATACCAATACCATTGCCAAAAATGTGTTAATACATTGACAGGAGGGCCAACTACATTCTCATTATATAATTGGTAGGAAGTTAGGAGGACAGAGACTAGCCAACATAAATAAGAAAATCTAAAATATGGTAACACACAGATGTGGTGTTTGAAATGAGGAGTTTCCAAACTTGTATAATCGTATGCCTGCGCAATAAAAAATAATTAGCATATACCTTAATTCATGTCTATTTATTTATAAATTACTTATATATAACATACTAATTATATGTACCTCTTAAAACAGATAAAAATAGAAATTATAAAGGTAAACTAAAAGAGGGAAATGTTAAATTATTTTGAGATTATTTAAGGTATTGTTACAAAATGTTAAACTTATTGAATTATTAGTGGTGTTAATAAATTTTAGTGAGACAATGGAAATAAAAATTCATCAATATTTTTCACAATCCTGATTTAACACTTTGATACAGAAATTTAAAGGGTGGTTCCACTATTCAAGTTATTTTGATACTTGGTTTTAATAGAACAAATGCATCACTGGCTGAGCTTCATCATGATACTTGTTTTTCAAACCCAAACACTAATTATGCAAAGGTGGTTGTTTTTGAAGTTCATCAGTAAACATCCATTTTCTTTGATATTAGTTTATTGTTCTTATAAACCTCTCAAAAGATTTTAAAAAACTAACAAAAACGTTAAAAATCACTGAGAATTACTGTTTGAAAGATTCTTATTGAAATTAGAATCTTCCAAGTTTAGTGTGCAGAGGAGAATTCTTAAAGTTGACACATTTTCAACCTACAAATCACTTAATGATGGAACCACATCTAAATATCCATTTTGAAAATGGTCTTGCTGTAGATTAATTTTCTTCCAAAAGCAGGTACTTTCTCACCAGTGACTGATATTTCATCAGGTCTGATAAATTGCCATTATTTTTGACTTCTTAATATACCAGATGAAGAACTGGTACAGGGATTGGAGAAGTGACAGCTCTCTTAATTTCTTATGCTGACTTGTGCTTGCACTATTAGTATTATTCACAATGTTTAATTTCTTAAAGCTACTTGTCATTTTGAAGGGTTAGTTTGATTAGAAGTAGCTAACATAATCTATTAATCCATTGAACCAGATACATGAAAATTGTACTACATGTCAATACTCTGAGACTGGGGGAATAAATGAAGATGCAATTATTTCATTTTTTGAACTGGTCTTTTTGGGAGATTCTTGTGTGTAAGTGACACATAACTGACATACAGATAGAGTAAGGAATATCATTCCATTCTTAAATTTTCATAAGATTATTTCCTTTGATTTTTAGGTAAAAGTAAATATAAATAAGAATTCTAATGTTTTCTTTATGCATTCCAAATGGTTATCTTTTACACAGTCCCTACTAAAAAGTCTGATGAATGAGATTAAAGGGAAGTATTATTTCTCTTAAAGGATGAAGAGACACTTAAGCCTAGAGGGAACTGATTCAACAGCTCAATAATGTCATCAAGAAATCAGGTTCTTTTAGTCTCTTCTTCCTGCCATCCTCAACTCTGGGACAACTTTCAGGCTGGAAACAAGAACTGTGCAACAATTTCAGACATCATTTGCAGAATTATCAATAACCAGGAGAAGACAGCCCATCTCTTTAAAAAGAGGAAAACTATTCCAGAAGCCTTCCCTTGGAGGTAGGGTGCAATCAGCTCCCCTAAGGCATAAGGTTGAGTGCAAAAAGAGTGAATGCCAGAGAAAATTAGGTTTCCATTAAGAAGAGGAAATAGCTGCTGGGGAGACAATCATTAGCATCTACTCTGTAGACTAAATATGCAAATTAACCATGCAATCTCTGCAACCATTTGAAAGAGATCAAAGACAGGTAAGTTCACATATACCACCTTGTCCAAATCAAGGCCTGTAGAAGCATTAGCAAAATCAAATCCGTGAATCATTTTCAGGAATGGCTATTTAATTTTGTGAACAAAATTCTGGGAAGAGTTAAATGCCATTGAAATCCTAGAATACAAGGCCTATAAAAGATTTTGAACATTCTTATATCTACCTAATTGAGCTAAGTGTTGTATTTTAGTCACAGAGCAGGGAGGAGTCCAAATCAGGTGTGGGATGGGGATCAAACACTGGGAAAAAAATGAGCATAATGCTACAATCAAGCTAAGCGAAAATCTATGGAACAAATCAGGATCAAAAGCCAGCAGGAGTTAACTAAAAGAAAAGGCATTGGAGGTGGTATAATTCCCCATCTTTTACCCCCTTGGTCTCCAGCACAGCTTTGAGTGGTGCGTGGATATGGAAATGAATCCTTTCTATATTCAGAGGCTATTTGACAATGTAAGTGGGAAATCCTCTAAAACAACTTCTATACTGGTTCATCATCACTTCAAGGAGAGTCTTTAGGGGAAAAAATGCACAGAAAGAAATAACTAATAGAATTTCTTAAGAAAAGATAAATCTCAATAGAAAATTACAAAGACAATAAGAAATAACATACCAAATCAAATAAATGGCATTCAAGATCAACATTCTATCTCATCTACATATGTAAGGTGCTTTCTTTATAAAAGTAGAGACCTAAGATGCGAAATTCTTGCTTGGTGTAATTTCTATGTTGGAAGGGACTTAAAGGAAATTTGGTCTAATCTTCCCCTACGGCATTTGATCACACTGTAACTACACCAGAACCGGACAAAATACCATTCTATTTTGTGAATGGTACGGCTATTTATTGGGTTAGCATGGCTAACAAAAATAAGAGATCTGAATATGTTGGCTTCATTTACACAAATATAGTATTAGGTTATAACAAAAATATTAGTGAAACTATCACTACAGTTTGAACGGAATATTCATCACGTAACTAGTAAATACATGCCCTTCAAAACTGAGCATAAGGTTATTAAAGAAAGAGAGTAGTACTGAGAATATACTTCTAAACTTTAAAAAAATAATAGAGAACTATTGCAATCTATTGTAAAACATCACCTGATGTCCCTGTCAGACAGAGTAAGACTGATTTGTTCTGCTCAGCATGGCATTTCTTATTTCATCATTTAGGAAAGTATTATTAAATAGTAAGAAATCCTTCCCTTAACTGATGAATTTAATAGGACCAAATTAAAAGAAACTTACTGCCATTGAAGTAAAAACTCTATTTTTAAAGGTGCTCAAGTAAATCATACCTTTCAAATTATGTTGATATTCAATGGTCTGCTGTAGCCCTTTTATCATATTATGAAGAGTGGCACATTCTGAAACACAGAAGATAAATTAATTTGAAAATTCTTTGCTTTCATTTGAAATTATTTTTTAGAGTATAAATACTTAAAATAATACTTAACTGAAAATTCTGAGATCTTGATAATGCAATGAGGCATCTCAAAGGAAATCACATGCTAAATATTTGTTAATTACCTGTAGATCATGTATATCCCAGAACTTAGTAATTCGTTTTCTAAGGCACAATATATTGAACTCTTGATTGTACTCTGTTACCACCAGCAATAGGTACACCGTTGATGGGTAGCAACAGTGGTGGAAACGTCTGTGACTTTTACCAGTCTACTTGTCAGTAAGTTCCACAGTGACAGGATACCTCCCCAGTACCTAGAACAGTTGTGGTTCATAGTAGGTACCCCTCAAAATGATGAGTGATTTATGGAAACACAGATGATATCACATAAGCTCAGAGAAATTAGAGTATTTTGTAAAAGTTTAAAAAGCTTTATAAAGAGATAAGGTTCTACTATTGTGGTTCTTTACTCTTCCCTTCCCCACACCCTCAGACAAAGTTCCCACCATCTTTCATTTCCTAGTAATAGAATGATGGTTAAATCACATTTGATAGACATTAAATCTACTTCCTATCAGTTACTGTTAGCTGCTACAATTAAAAAATCTATTACTTGTCTTTGTCCCTTTAAGAGCCATGGCTTAAGTAACTCATGAAATATGGTAACTGAAGGTACAATGATTCAGCTTCAATAATCAGCAAACAGAAAATAAAGCCCTATAATTAAAAGTATATCAGATTTATTTTAAAAATATGTATTTTCAAAATTTGAACACAAGGTATTCAATATATATTTTTCTACAAGGGAAACTGGCTCAAAAAGGAATTCTTCATAAGGTAGCATACCATTTATTATTTTAGAATAATGACTTTTAATTCTTTTTTGTAAACCTTAACCCATATCATATCCTCTCAGCCTCTGTGATCTGTTGATTCTAGCTTCTTGTGCCTGGGGCCTTCTCTCTCAGCTTCTGGGTTCTTCTCTGTCTCTACAGCTTTTTTGTGTTTGGATTTTTATTCTTCCACTTATAAAGAGTACCACTAAGAGGATTAAGACTCACCCTGGGTCATGCTTTACTGAAGTGATCTAATCAAAAGGAAGATCCCTTAACTGAATTTAATCAAAAGGTCCCATCTACAATAGGTTTACATGCATAGGAATGGATTAGCTTAAAGAACAGGATTTTCTGGGATCCACTTAGCTTTAAACAATCACATAGGGATCACTGTTTTTGCAATGTGCCATGCATTTTTTTTTTTTAAATTTTATTCTGTTACCATACATACAATCTAATATTTCCTCTGAAATCATATTCAGATATATATTTATTGCTGTCAATTATGTTCACAATGTTGTGTTACCATAACCAGCATCCATTACTTTTCTACTCTTTCAAATATGAACCCCTAGGGAAGCGGGTGTGGCTCAATGGATAGAGCTCCCGTTTACCATATGGGAGGCCCCGGGTTCGCTTCCCGGGGCCTCCTTGTGAGGGCAGGCTGGCCAGCCCATGCAGCGCGGTAGGCTGATGCAGCAAGACCTCACAGCAGGAAGCGGGTGTGGCTCAATCGATAGAGCCCCCATTTACCATGCGGGAGGCCCCGGGTTCGCTTCCCGGGGCCTCCTTGTGAGAGCAGGCTGGCCCGCGCGGCGCGGTGGGCTGATGCAGTAGGACCTCACAGCAAGGGGGAGATAAGCAGACACGGAAGAAACGCACAGCGAATGGACACAGTAAAAACACAAGCAGCAAGGGGGGGGATAAATAAATAAATAAATAAATCTTAAAACAACAACAACAAAAACCAAATATGAACCCCATACAAGCCTCAACTCCCCATTCTTTATGCCAACCCTGTCCCCTGGTAACCTATACTCTAGGACTATGACTCTATGAGTTTAGTATTTTAATTGTTTCAAATTTGAGATCATGCAATATTTGTCCTTTTGTGTCTGGTTTATTTCACTCAACATGATGTCTTCCAGGTTCATCCATGTTGCTGCATGTATCAGGACTTCATTACTTTTTATGGCTCAATAATATTCCAATGTGTATAAACACCCTATTTTATTTATCCATTTATCAGTTGATGGACACTAGGGGTGCTTTGACCTTTTGGTAACTGTGACTAATGCTGCTATGAATGATGGTGTTCATATATCTGATTTATTCCCTGCTTTCAATTCTTTTGGGTATATACATATACATAGGACTGGGAATACTGGGTCATATGGTATAATTCCATACTTAGCTTTCTGAGGAACCACCAAACTATCTTCCACAGCAGCTGCACCATTTTACATTGCCACCAGCTATGAATGAGTGTTCCTATTTCTGGGCATCCTGTCCAACACTTTTATTTTCTGGGTTTTTGTTTATTTTGTTTGCTTGTTTGTTTGTTTGTTTGTTTTTAAATAGCAGTCATTCTAGTGGGTGTGAAATGGTCTTTTATTGTGGTTTTGGTTTCCATTTCCCTGAGGACTAATGATGTTGAACATCTTTTTATGTGCTTTTTGGCCATATGTGTATCTTCTTTGGGGAGAAGTCTATTCAACTCTTTTTGCCCATTTTTTAATTGGGTTGTCTTTTTGTTGTTAAGTTGAAGGATTTTAAAATATATATACTGGAAACTAATCCTTTAAAAGATATGTGGTTTCCAAACATTTTCTCCCATTGTGTAGGCTGTTCTTTTTTTTACTTTCATGATATAGTCCTTTGAGGCACAAAAGTCTATAATTTTATCAATTTTTTTCTTGTGTTGCTTTTCCTTTGTGTGTAAGGTTTAAGAAAACATTACCTAACACAAGGTCCTGAAGATGCTTCCCTACTTTTTCCTCTAGAGGTTTGATAGTTCTAGCTCTTATATTTAGGTCTTGGATCCATTTTCAGGTGATTTTTCTATATGGTGTGAAGTAGGGGTCCTCCTTTTTTCACATTTGTTGAAGAGATTATTTTTTCCCAATTGGCTGGTCCTTGCCCCTTTGTCAAAAATTATCTGGCCATAAACGTGAAGGTTGATTTCTTCACTCTCAATTCTTTTCAATTGATCTATATGTCTGTCCTTGTGCCAGCAGCATGCTGTTTTGATTACTGTGGCTTTGTAATAAGATGTAAGATCAGGAAGTGTGAGTCCTCCAACTTCATTCTTCTTTTTCAAGATAACTTTGGCTATTCAGAGCCCCTTACCCTTCCACAGGCATTGCATTGAATATATAAACTGATTTGGGTAGTATTGACATCTTAACAATATGTATTTTCTCAATCTATGAATATTGAATATTCTCCCATTTATTTAGGTCTTCTTTAATTTCTTTGAGCAATGTTTTGTAGTTTTCTGTGTATAAATCCTTTACATTCTTGGTTAGATTTATTCTTGATATTTTTATTATTTTAGTTGCTATTGTGAATGGAATTTTTTTATTGATTTCCTCTTCCTATTGTTCATTGCTTGTGTGTAGAAACACTACTGATTTTGGGGTGTTGATCTTGTGCCCTGCCACTCTGCTGAACTCATTTATTAGTTCTAGGAGCTTTATTGTGGATTTTCCAGGATTTTCTGTAAATAGGATCATATAACCTGCAAATAAGAAAAGTTTTGCTTCTTCCTTTCCAATTTGGATGCCTTTTATTTCTTTTTCTTGCCTAATTGCTCTGGCAAGAACTTTCAGTACAGTGTTGAATAACAGTGGTGACAGTGGGCATGCTTGTTTTGTTCCTGATCTTAGAAGTGAAGCTTTCCTTCTTTCACCACTAAGTAGGATGTTACCTGTGTGCTTTTTATATATGCCCTTTATCATGTTGATGAAGTTTCCTTATATTCCTAGTGTTCTGTTTATATCAAGAAAGAGTGCTGTATTTTGTCAAATGCTTTTTTTGCATTGATTGAAATGATCATGTGGTTTTTTTCTTGATTCTGTTAATGTGGTGTCTTACATTAATTGATTTAATGATGTTGAACCAAGCTTGAATAACAGGGATAAATCCCACTTGATCATGGTGTATACTTCTTTTAATAAGCTGTTTGATTCAGTTTGCCAGTATTTTGATGAGGATTCTTGCATCTATATTCATAAGACATACTGGTTTGTAGTTTCTTTTCTTTGGTATCTTTATCTGGCTTTGGTATATAACTGATGCTGGCCTCATAGAATGAGTTAGGGAATCTTTCCCCCTCTACAATTTTTTGTAAGAGTTTGTGCAGACTTGGAGTTAATTCTTCTTGGAATGTTTGGTATAATTTCCCTGTGAAGCCATTTGGTCCTGGGCTTTTCTTTGTTGGGAGTTTTT